>JAODAL010004761.1:0-151922 GCA_025379985.1 Phyllomedusa bahiana
CAGTACATAGTTCCATTGCTGGATGACAATCCGCATTTGTAATCCAGTGATATGACCATGGTATATGTAGGGTTGGACTGGCATGCCAGATTCCTATAGAGTACTGTAGTGGGCCCAAGCTCTTGCACAATAACGGACATATAGTATTTTAGGATCCCAAAGGTCTTTAAAGTGGACTAAAGTGGACTAAATACCTAAAAGTGACCATGTACATTTTTTGTATAGATAGAGGGTGGCCTCTCAGAATAAGTTACTCTGGTTAAAATTCAAGAAATACAAACAAAAGTCGATGGGCTGGACCAACCCCTTGATGATAAAGCTAGCGATTCTATACAAATACAGACAAAACAAACTACACCAAAGACCTCACTTAGCAACTAAATATATTCCAATAAAACATAACCTTTAATACTAATGTTAAAAATGCTTAATACTATCCCTATCACACCCTAGAAACCACTATAATAGTTACCCTAACCTATCCAACAAAATGTAGGGTAGTTACCCCTACAAGGGCGCCCCCACCTGGAACCTAGTCCCTTACTAACAAACCCTATTAGTCCCTACTCTTTGCAGATGATATTTATACCCATAAATAGAATTTACAAGGGACTATTAATATTCTATATGTATACAAGAGACTATATACCTCACCAATATACAGGTACACTGATGTATATACACCTAGTGCACCCCACAATGTTCCAAAAAAAAAACACATCATGTACAAAGCCGGCTTTGTAAGTGAAACAGTATTCATCGTTTCTGCCATTGCATTATCGATTTTGCCATAGACGGGCTATATCATTGCTTTAAAGTATTTGTATTTATTGAGCTATTTAAGAGTGATCTCTGTTAGATCCTTCTGTGTGTGTTTTTTTGGAACATTGTGGGGTGCAATAGGGGTATATACATCTGTGTACCTGTATATTGGTGAGGTATATAGTCTCTTGTATACATATAGAATATTAATAGTCCCTTACAAATTCTATTTATGGGTATAAATATCATCTGCAAAGAGTACTAGTGACTAATAAGGTTTGTTAGTAAGGGACTAGGTTCCAGGTGAGGGCGCCCTTGTTGGGGCGACTACCCTACATTTTGTTGGATAGGTTAGGGTAACTATTATAGTGGTTTCTAGGGTGTGATAGGGATAGTATTAAGCATTTTTAACATTAGTTTTAAAGGTTATGTTGTATTGGAATATATTAAGTTGCTAAGTGATGTCTTTGGTGTAGTTTGTTTTGTCTGGTAAAAATTCAGACTAACCAGTGGGTAGATGACAAAAAATGTATTTCATGAATATACTATACGGCTCTGTTAACATCACTTTTGCTCATTACATTTGGACCGTCCCAGAAAATTTAAAACATAAAAAAAATGTCATGTACTGAGCTAAAAGGACACTCTTTAAGATATTTTTGGTTAATCATAGGCTATTGGCAAGTCAACATTCTGAAAATGCATCACAAGTATGATGTGAACAAACCATTATCAAAACTCTTTCAATAATATCTGTTTATTAATTTAATATTTCATTGATTTGATCTCATAACAGACTTTTCTTGGTTAATCAGTTCTACGTTGAACAGTAAGATGTTCCTCAGTATTAGGCTTGACACCATGGTAAAACCTATTTTAAAAATGTACATAAAATTCTATGACCTTTTACTTCATTATAGCTTGAGAAAATAGAAGCTGAATTAAATCACGAGAGACAAACCATTGAGAGCAGCCAACATCTGAGCAATGACCTTATGAAGGAGAAGTCACAGCTGGAGAAGATCATTGAGACGCTGCGTGAGAACTCGGAGAGACAGGTATGGAGACAGAACACACAAGACTCATGTTCTGACCAGCAAATGTCTCCTAAATTAAATTAGGGAGAAAAACAAACAATTTATCTTGCCCCTAATGACTTTACTAACAATGACCTTAACTACTACTTCCTCTAAACCTTTTAAGAAAACGACTTTATCACAGAGTGCCTTATGATTGTCTTCTAACTTTAAAATGATGAAAATGATAATGTTTTTAATTTACAGAGAGGGACACTTTTTTAATCAATATTGATTGAATATCATAGTTTCCTAACCATAAATAAGGAATTTATAAAATTTAAGTTAAATACTCTTTTTAATGTGAATTTTTTTCACATTTTTGGCCATCTACATTTGTTGCATTTTGTAGTCTCTCCCAGAAAGTCTAACATTATTCTGTATTTGTGCAGTTCTCAGTTTTGATCTAAGCCTATTTTATATTTGCTTATATATTTCCATTATGGATACTGTTTACTAAATTTGTTCCATTAAACTGCACAAGATTCACTGGTCTATAGACCAATAATATGGTGGCCATGTCTATAGGTAAGGTGGTACCTTATGATGGCTCATGGAGTGCTTGTGACTCTGTAATATGAAACCAAAGGGACTTCACATGCCACTGTAAGACTTTGTGTAACATATCTCCTTCTGGATTATTACACTAATTTATTTTACACTTGAACTGAACACTGATCAGTTTTCGCTTTGTCTCTCAGATTAAAGGCCTTGAACAAGAAAATGAGCATTTAAATCAAACCATTGCCTCATTGAGACAACGCTCACAGATTGGGGCAGAAGCAAGAATGAAAGACATTGAAAAGGAGAATAAGATTCTTCATGAGTCCATCAAGGAAACAAGTAGTAAATTAAACAAAATGGAATTTGAAAAGAAACAGCTGAAGAAGGAGCTCGAACACTACAAAGAAAAAGGGGAGAGAGCAGAGGAACTTGAAAAGGAACTGAACAGAGTGGAGAAAGAAAATGAACATTTACAAAAGAAAATAACCAGTTTAAACATTGTCTGCGAAAAGACAGAAGCCTTAGAACAAGAAAATGTAGGTTTAGAAATTGAAAACAGAAAGCTAAAGAAAACTTTGGATAGCCTTAAAAACCTTAAATATCAGATGGAGTCATTAGAGAAGGAGAACAACCAACTTGAAGGAGAAAACTTAGACCTGCGGAGAATTGTGGAGTCACTCAAAAGCACAAACATTAAGGTGGCTCAGCTGGAGCTAGAAAACAAGGAACTTGAAAATGAGAAGGAACAACTGAGGAAAGGTATGGACCTCATGAAAGCATCTTGCAAGAAGATTGAACATTTAGAAGTTAGCTATCAAGGACTTGACACAGAAAACCAAAGGTTACAGAAGGCTCTGGAAAACAGCAATAAGAAAATCCAGCAGCTTGAAAGTGAACTGCAAGAACTAGAGACCGAAAACCATGCACTGCAGAAGAATTTAGAAGAGTTGAAGATATCCAGTAAGAGGTTGGAACAACTAGAAAAGGAGAATAAGCTGCTGGAGCAAGAGACGTGCCAGCTAGAAAAGGACAAAAAACAACTAGAGAAGGAGAATAAAAGGTTACGTCAACAAGCAGAGATTAAAGACATCACACTGGAAGAGAATAATGTGAGGATCTCCAATTTGGAGAGGGAAAATAAGTTACTCTCCAAGGAAACAAGTGCATTTAAAGAGTCATGTGCAAGGCTGAAAGAACTGGAAATAGACAATAAGGAGCTTGTCAAAAGAGCGACCATTGATAAGAAAACACTAATAACATTAAGAGAGGTAATCTCATTTCAAATTACATTTCTGCTCTGTAGATATACTATAATTATATACAAGGAAAATAAGTACCTTCCATGAGGTAGTGCACAGGTCATCTCACACAGCACAACCAGAACCTTACCTTACTCCTGATGAGAAGGCTATAACTCTGAAACGGCACTGTCAACAACCCAAGCTTTCATCCAAGCATGATTAATGGGGTCTTACCATGAAGTCAATTCATGTGTAGTTTGTCTTGCTTCAGCTTTCAGTGTGTTCAAAAGGGGGTATATATAGTTTGTTTGAACTGCATATCATGTGACCCAGCAGCCTTGACATCACCATGCCTTTCCCAACATTGTGCTCACTGTAGTCAAACAAAGGTCTGTTTATGTAAAGAGCTGTGAGTAGTTGCAATGTAGCTGAGTGGTTAGCATTTCTACCTTTCAGCATAGGGGTTCAAGATTTAAATCTCTGCAAGAACCAAACATGTGGATATTTTTTTTCTCAGTGCACATACCTGATTTAGTTTTCTTTTTTTTATTTATTTTCACTGTTTGACTAATTACTAAGGAGTACAGAGGACAGGAGTAGAATGACAGCACCTGGGGCAATGACCATCAACACATGAAAGAAAAATAGGATAATCTTTCTTTAAACTTATTAGGTTTTGCTAATAATACTTTGGCTGGGTTCACACTGCGTATAGCGGCACTTACTGTGTGTGCCGCTATACGCCTGCTGTTTTAGAAGTACGCGCTAACCAACACATACTTCTAAAGTGCTCCAGCCCCCATTCACCCTCCTTTTCCCCAGCTAGTAAGTGCCATAAAGAAGTAACATATCACCGGAGAATGCGCCGGAGAATGCGCTCTCAAATTTTACCGAATTTGCGGGAGTACTTCGGGCGCATTGCAGTGCAATTACGGCCCACAAATATGTCATGTGAACACCCCCTTACACCTCTCAGGCCATAGCCCAACTGAAAGAAGAACCATAAAGCAATTATCTCACTTCGTTTCTATCAGAGCTTAAAAAGAGGGAAGTCAGAGAGATTAATGTGCATAAAAAAAAAAATAACCGCACAAAAAAATCCATATAACTATCACATATTAGTTTTCCATATGTGAAGAGAGAAATTTTGATAGAAGTGTCCCTTTAAAGGAGAGCTATTTTGCTTTGCAATAAAGTCTCTGGAAAATCAGTACCTTTTTATAAAACTGTTGAAAAACAAAATGAAACTGTGAGGCCAGGCATAAAGCTTTTATTTTAGGACTTTCTTGCTGGAGGTTTAAAAAAAGATCACTGCCT
This sequence comes from Phyllomedusa bahiana, assembly GCA_025379985.1. NCBI lineage: Eukaryota > Metazoa > Chordata > Amphibia > Anura > Hylidae > Phyllomedusa > Phyllomedusa bahiana. The sequence continues at coordinate 4,901 of JAODAL010004761.1, forward strand.
ACATGTATTTTCTTAATTTAGTAAAAGATGTTCCAGATTAAAAAAGGAAACTATGGTGTAAGAGATGCTGGGAGGATCAGATTTCATGGTTGACCAGAGAATTTTATTCATGGACGTAAGGAAGACAACTGTTGTCAGTTTTTGTTCTCCATCTTTCATCTGTTTAAGACACAGCTGTCCGTTCTTATTTTGTCTTTATTCTTTAATTGTGGGGAAAATCAGATGCTAAATCCAGCATATTAAAAGATCTTTTTCTAATCTTGGTATATAATTCTCTAGAATGGGAATACCGTACACAATATATCACACCTTGAAGACTCATACCTCTGCTATTAGTAGTCCTGGTATTCTTGGCACTACAATGGAAATTTCCCTTACTACTTCTAATATACACTACTGGATAAAGATTTGATGAGGAAATTGTTTTGAAGGCCACCCATAAATATGTACTCAAGGTTTTATGAGTCACAATCCTATACATGTTACATATTGAGTGAGTTGGGGAAAATTTATCTCATCATTAAAAGAACACCAAATGTAAAATATACACAAAAAGACACAATTCTTCCTCAATATCCATTTCTATCCTTTGTCACATTTATAATGGTTAGGAATATATAAATAATTTTTTTGTGTGTCCAGATGATTGATCATTTTCCCCTTCTGCTCCCAAATTTCAGATCAAACTTCTGTTTAAGACTGGCTGCTGCAATAACTCCCTCTTGCCTTGTTGGCTAATTATGCCCTACTCCTTTAGTAAATCTCAGTTCCCATCCACCTGCCAACTTCCAGTATTATTAAAAAAGAAAAATTGGGGGATGATTAGAAATGGAAAAAAAAATCCCCTTTGATCTTCCATCAAATGTATTACGAAGGGATCAGGGTGTTCCTTCCTTACATTTTGCAAGAGGGGCATTTACTGAATAAGATTTTGTTATTAATGGTAAGGAATCATAATTATATATTATTGTAATATTATTATAACATAATATTGTTACCTTCTTAGGCCATGTTCACACGGCTTATTTTGACGTGGTTTTGAACGAGGTTTTAGGAGCGTTTTCTCGCCCCCATACTCCATGCAAAACGCTTCTTAAATGCGTCCAGTTCATTTAATTGATTCCTATGTAAAACCTCGTTGTAGTTCACACACAACGAGGTTTTTACGCGCTTCTTTGGACGCGCTGAAAAAGAAGTGTCATGTCAATTCTTGAAGTGCATTTCAGGCCTGGTTTTCGGTGTGGTTTTTGCACGTTTTTTTTCCTGCCTATTAATTTGTATGGGTGAAAACCTCGCCCAAAAACCTCGCCGAGAAACGCCTCTAAAACCTCTTCTGAAGAAGTGTGTTTCAGGCGAGGTTTTGGGAGCGGAAACGAAAAATCACGTCAAAATAAGCCGTGTGAACATACCATTATCCTGTTACCTATATACATAGGTGAGGGTTCTGCTCTGATATAGGAGAGTGGAGGTCGGGGTGGGGTGGGGTGGAATGGTTTTATGTATATTTTCATTTTGCACGGTTTCTAAAAATAAGGAAAAAAGAAAACTAATAGTCTTTTGGACATTTACATACATGCTTTATCGGCTTTTGTAATGTTGAATTCTGTTGACTTTTTTGTTATTGAAAATGATTTGGTTAAAAGTAAAAAAAAAAGAAATATAAAAAAATACCTTACCTGTTAATTTCTGTTAATCCATCACCACAGCTCTTTATTTGATCCTGGGTGATGATTTTACCATTCATTCTTCACGTAGCCCAGCAGCCATTCACAGGCTGCAGCGGAGAAGTGCAGTATATTCTGCAAGAGACTTACTGAGGCCTGTGATTTGCTCTAGGGTCATAATGGATAGTGACATCATGCCCAGATTTTGGTTCCCTGGGTAGTTGCCAGTTGGCAGCTTGATCCAGCGGCAACAACAGGACACAGGGGAGGAGGCAGAGCTAGAATGTAGTAAAACCATAAGTTGTGTGTGAGGTATGAGAAGGACAAAGCAGGGGTAGGAGTCATACAGACAATCCAAAGCTATAGGTAGAGTCTAGGAACAAAGCTAGGCCATACACAGGAAATCAGTATATAAGGTTAGAAACACAGGCTGAACAGACTTGACACTTAGGTACCAAATCGGTGAACTGGCTGGCTTATATAGCAACCTGAGGTGGCCTGACATAGACAGAACACAAACTGTACACAGTTAGGTGTGATAAGTCGTTGGAGGGAAGACATTTAGCTAGATTGCCTACTGGATTGTGTGTGTCAAAATGCATCAGCAGCGCATACAGTGAGCCTTGTGGCGCAGCGTGGCTACCATGAGGATGCGAGAGGAGTGCATTGAAGTATAAGGGTGGTCTCACAAACTGCTTTTTTGGGGGGAAACTGTCACTGCAGTGTCAGAACTAGTAGACTCGAAGGGAATTTGAAATATAAAGGAAGGATTTATACTTCTTTATCTTGCAGGATCCACTTCAGGCCTTGAATGTAAAATCCATCTAACTTGTAATTTACGGAGTCCAGTGGGTGGTCTTACTTAATGATTGATGGTCTTTACTGTAAAAGCATGCATACAGAGATAGATGACAGCTGCTAAATAGGACCACCCACTGGACTCTTAAAGGGGTTTTACCACAAAGTAAAACTATTGTGAGAAACTTGCAAATTCAATAATAAACATTTTCATTATTCATCATTATTAACTTGTTAACGACCGCCCACTGACTATCCCCACAACTTGACTCTTTGATTGTCACGGTCTGTGACCGCGGCATGATCAGAGGGCATTCCCCTGCTCCATCGGGTCATCAGGATTTCTGCTGACCCGATTGAGCCCGGGGAACTTCTGTACAGTCAGCAGTGGGGACCTAGAGTAGCCCCAAGGCTGTCTGTATAACAAGCCTGCAGTCACAGCACACGGTATTCTGCCCTGACTGCTGCCTGTTTCATACTGAGACGTAAAGTATTAGCATATATGAATATGCTAATACACAAAAAAAAAATTGCTAAATAGTTATTAAAAAAAATTCACAGACAGAGAAAGGGGCCCGTTTCCACGCCAGTTTTAAGGCGCATTAAATGAGTGTATAATGCGCCTGAATAAATAAACCTGTCAATAATCTTGTATAGCATATTTAATGCGCCTAATTTAGGCGTCTACCAAAAAAACACGCATCGCATATCACTGCTAGCATATTTGATCCTCATCCAAAAGTGTCAAATGCGCTAGTTTTGGTGTACGACAGTTCGTTTATATAGAGAATACGGTGTCAACAGTTTTTTGGTGCAAAATACACCCCAAACATTTTGTAGCCCTAATGGGACATGTCCCCATAAGTGTAGAAAAAAATAAAATAAATCATAAAATAAGAATAAATATTGTTATAAATAATTGTGCCTACATTCCACAAAAAACCTACACATATTAGGTATATGCATGCAAAAACAATCCAGCTCTGTTCACCTGTTCAAGCAGTCAGATACGGGAGGCACGTAAAGCAGAGAGTTTCACTCTGCTAACAGCCAGAAACGATACAACCAATATATAGCGTCCCGTTTCAAATATAGGATGGCAAGCCAGTATAGGTTAAAACATAGTATGTATTCTTTATTATAGTAAATATATAAAAAAAGAGATATTTTAGTCTCAAGATCGTACAGTGCAACAGACCACTAACCGTACTCCACAGCGTGCAGTCGGATATATCCCTCCGGCAGAGACCCGACGCGTTTCGGGGACGTGCACCTTATTCCAGGTCTGACTGACAACGTCCGGATGCTGGTTAAATAGCCAACCGGGTGGTTCAGTATTCAGATAGGTCTTAACCCATTAAAATCCAAATAGAAATCAACCATGATAAACATACGTTAAAAGCACATATCGAAAGGGAATATCTTATTAGGTCCACATGATGTGTATATTAATAGATATGGACGGAATCACTAAGTGCTAGTAGGTGGCATATAGTAAGGAGATTATTATTAGTAATGGCATAAAATGTCATATTTTATATTTAGTCCTTGCGGTTGTCGGGTACGTAGTGTGAATATCCATTTAGCTTCACAATTAAGTAGTTTCTCACGTATGTTGTTTGAAGTAACCCTTTCAACCCCAATGCAACGGAAAGATTGTAGATCACCATCGTGTTTTTCTTAAAATGTTTGGGATACTGCAGACTCGATGAAAAGCCATTGCCCCCCCTGGAGTCAGAAAAAAACCCGCCTTTCTTGTTTTAAATGTGGTGATGTCATCCAAAATTATGTAAACAACAAAAAAAGCCATGAAACAAATTTGACATTTTTTAGTGTTACAATTAATTATTGGCGAATCTTGAAACATTGTTTGTGACGAACAAAAGTAAATGTATTTCGACTTCCATGTATTGCAAGAAAGGGCATACACATGTCCCAGCGAAAGGACCCGGGTTTTTTCCCATTTTTTGTTAAGCGATTTCCAGTGCCCAAAACAAAACTAGGGGAGACAATAGAGCTCATTAGGAGTTTTTTCAGAGTAAATTAACTCCTTTCCCATAATTCTCGCCAAAGGGGATGTGTATACAGGAGGGGAAATATTTTTTGACAATTTCCCAAAAGCCCTTTTTTATTTTGGGGGAAGAAATATGGTAGAGAAGGGAATACCCCGAAAAGTCCACCGTTTTTTTTTTTTGGGGTTTTTTCTACTAGAAGCTGTCATGTGTTTTTTGTATCAACTTTGTTAGGGAAAATTTTTTTAAAATTTTTTTTTCCAAATATCCCGTTTTTAATTTTCCCAGAACAGCTTGCTGATGTATGTCAAAGTTTTTTTGGGAGCTAAAATTTTTTTTTTTCGAATTAATTCTCTATTGGAATGTTATTGATGACATGATAGGGTGACAGGAGTCCGGTAGTTGGAATTTTGTGATAATTTTTAAAAGAAAGGAAAAATTCTATTAATTTTTCTGGTTCCCATCAACGTGACATCCAAAAAATTTTAATTCGGTGATAAAAACTGGTATTTTTAATTTTTAATTCATCGTTATTTTTGATATATTTAACAAAATCCTATTCATCCGGAGGACCCCCCCTTTTAAAGGAAGGGCAGGTCGTCTATAAAACGGCCCCCAAATACCACCTGATATGGAGGGGCAAAGGGATTACAATCAAGGGAACAAGAATGCTTCCTCCCACATAAACATTATATTTTTGCGGGGGAGGGTGAAAAATTTCGCCCCCATAGATCCCGCATAGTTGTAGAAATTTGTTGTCAAAGGAAAAAGAAATTTGTGGTGAGTAAAATTTTTTTGCCTTTTTTAAAAAACTCCATGGTTGGGTTCAATCCACTTTTCTTTTTAAAAAAAATTTGCCAAGTTGTTAAATTTTAAAAATTGTGTGGAATAAAAGGGGTATAAACTTGACCCGATGTTAGCCACAAAAACCCCTTTTTTTCCAAAGAAGTTTCAAATTGCCCCTACACTTTTTGGGTTTTCCCCGTTTTCCCGGGGGTGTGTGGGTAAGTGGTTGAAGAGGAAATAAAACCCGGGCTCCCAATTTCTCTAAAAATGAATCAATCCCGAAAATAGTTGAGTGGTGGGGGAATGATGTTTTTTGTGTTTTAGGTAGGAGTGTATTATTGGAGTTTTTGGATGAGGTTTATAAATTGCTCCCCAAAAAAAAAATTAGAAGAAAATACTCCCATACTGCCCCTTCCATCAAAAGTTTTTTTAAAGAATTTTGAAGGGCCTTTTTGGGGGTTCATTCTAAATTGGGATATGTGGTTTAGCCCCCCAAATACCATTTAATTTTTCTATATAGGCCAAGTCTAACACCACATGGCCCCCCCCTTACTGCCATTTTAATTGTTTAAGGGGTTATTTTGAGTTCTAATAAAGCGATTTTTCCATGTCGATTCCTTTGACCAACAATATTTCCCTACAATTTTAGGGGGGGAAACTATGGGGGTGAAATTTTACCCTCCCTCAAAAATATATACATGTGTTTTTGGGGGAGGAAGCATTCTTGTTCACTGATTGTAACCCTTTGCTCCCCAATAGGGGGTTGGCCGTTTTAAAAGACCGCCCCTATATGGGAGGGTCCCCGGATGACTAGGCATTTTTTAATTTATTAAAACAATAACAGATGAACTTAAAATTTTATTACAATTTCACACACAGAATTAATTTTTTTTGGATGTCACGTTGATTGGGGGACACCAGAAAACTTAATGAATTGTTTCCTTTTTTTAAACCATTATCACAAAATTCCATACTAATCACTCCTGCCCCCTATTTAGGTCATCAAAACATTCCAACTGGAAAATTAATTCGCAAAAAAAAAGAATTGTAGCCCCAAAAAAAAATTTGACATAATCAGCAACGTTCGGGAAAATGAAAAACCAAGGATATTGGGAAAAAAAATAAAAAAAAATCCAAAATTCAAATTTTGAACTAGACACATGAAGCAAACAAAAAACCCAAAAAAAGAAAATGGGGAGGGGACTTTTCGGGGTATTACCTTCTTACCTGTATTCTTCCAATATAAACAATGGAAATTTTGTCAAAAAATATTTCCATCCTGTAACACATCCCGTTTGGGAGTTTATGGGCAAAGGGAGTTAGATTTATCTCTGAAAAGCCCTAATGTGGGCCCTCTATTGTCCCCCCTAGTTGTTTTGGAACGGAAAAATGCTTACACAAAGTTAACAACTCCAGGCCCTTTCGCTGTGGACATAGTTATCCTTACTTGAATACAGGGAAGTCAGAAATAATTTACTTGTTTTCACAAACAATGTTACAAAAAATTCGAAAATATTTAAATTTGTAACACAAAAAAGTAAATTTATTTGATTTCATCGTTTTTGTTGTTTACAATATGTTGGATGCACATCCACCACTTTTTAAAAACAAAATTGACGTCATATTTTTTACTCCGGAAGGGGCGGGGGCTTACTCGATTTCCCCGCAGTACCCAAACATTTTATAGAAAAACACATGGTGATCTACAATTTTTTCCTTTTGCATTGGGGTTTTAAAAGGGGTTACTTCAAACCTAAGGTGGCAACATACGGAAACTACTTAATTGTGAAGCTAATGGATATTTACACTACGTCCCGAAAACGAAAGGGACTAAATATAAAATATACATTTTATCCATTTTTAAAAAAAATCCCTTACTATTGCCACCTACTAGCACTTAATGATTCCTCCATATCTTTAATATACACTAATGTACCTAATAAGTTTATTCCCTTTTCGATAGTGTTTTTAAAAAACGTTGTTTATCAGGTTGATTCTTTTTGGGTTTTTAAGGGGGTTAAACCTACTAAAAAATGAACCACCCCGGGGTTTTCTATTTAACCAGCCCGGACGTTGTCAGTAGCCTGGAATAAGGTGCGTCCCGAAACGCTCGGTCTCCCCGGGGGGGATATCCGACTGCACGCTGGGGTAGGTTAGTGGTCTTTTTTTCACGTACATCTTGAGACAAAAATATCTCTTTTTTTTATAAACAAAAAAAAAGAATACATACACGTTTTAACCTTTTACGGGCTTCCACCTAATAAAAAACGGGCCCGCTATAATTATTTATCGTTTCTACTTTTAAGGTATACATCACCGTAATACCTGTGGGTTTATTTATGGTAAGTCAAATGGTTAAAAAATAAAAAAATTGCACAAAAATTGCAGAAATTTAAATTTAAAACTCAAACTATCCCCAAAAAAAATAAAACTTTCCCCCACATAAAACAAGGCCTCTAAAAATGGTCATGGAAAAATAAAGTTAAACGTTGAAAAACAGGAAGGCAAAAAAAAAATAAAAAAAAATTTCTGGTCATTAAAAGGCCCCTTCAGGATTTAGGCTTAAGGGGAGGGGGGGGTTTGCAGGGTCCCAAAATCCGGGGCTCGGGGCCCTTTGGTTTTTTGGGTAGGGTGGGGTTTTACACAACATTTTTACACCTATTGTGAATGCGGAAGTTTTTTTTTCGAGAAAAAAACCTTTTGTTTTCCCGTCACTAATTTTCTCACTTACACAGATCCGTCCATCTCCTCACAGTCACTGTACTTTAAAATCACCAATGACAAATTTTCTTTTTCGAACTTCCACCTTCATATGATAAAACCCTAAACAGTCCCCAAAACATACAACTACACATAGCAAATCACCGACAAGTGATTGTTTCTAAAACCCCCTACAAAACCCAAAACCCCAAATATTACTCTTTAAAGGGTCAAATAGTCCTGCCAGGGAAAACCCGCCCAAATACCAACCCACCCCCACATGTGCCTCAGCTGTACACAGGCCGATTAATATACCACGGGCCCTACAGGGGGCCAGATAGTGGGTTACTATTTGTATTAGACTCTGCAGAAATATTTGATTACACTGCAGTTACATTTAGTGACTCACCGAGACGTCTTTTCTGATCACGTCGTTCACCTTCCTTCTCTTATCCCCCTTTAAACCCTTCATGCTGTTGCCCCGGCCAGACTGTCCCGAGGATTTGGACCAAATTCTTGTCCCCCCACATTTTCCAAACTCTTAATTTAAAATAAAAGCATCCCCTCAGTTAGGGATAAGGGCACTGAAGCAGTAATGGGGCCCAGGCGGATATGGGGCCCACCAGGGGAGTTAAGGGGGGCACGGCAGTATTAGGGGGGACAGGCAGTATTAGGGGGACAGGCAGGGATATAGGCACTGAGGCGTATATAGGGGCCACAGGCAGTTTTGGGGGCACTGAGGCGTATTTAGGGGCCACAAGAAGGGATATGGGGCACTGAGGCAGTATTGGGGGCACAGCATAATGGGGGCCCCAAAGGGATATAGGGGGCCCGGGATATGGGCGCCAAGGCAGGCATAGCGCCACAGGCAGGGGTATGGGGGCCAAAGCAGGGGTAAGGGGGCCACAACAGGCGTATGGGGGGCCACAGGGAGGCATTATAGGCCACAGGAGGCATTATGGGGGCCCCAGGCAGGGATAGGGGGCCCAGGGAGGGTATGGGGGGCCCCAGGGAGGATTTAAGGGCTCAGGCAGGCATTATAGGGGCCCAAAAGGGATTGTGGCCAGGGGATATATGGGGGTCACAGGCAGGGGTTAAAGGGCTAAGGGAGGCTTATAGGGGGCACAGACAGGGATATGGGGGCCACGGGCAGTATATGGGGTCACAGGCAGGCATTATAGGGGCTAGGCAACCATTATAGGGCCAGGGGGCAGGGATATGGGGGGGACAGGCGGGAATGGGGGCCCCAGGGGGGGTAAAGGGGGGGCCCCAGACAGGATATGGGGGCCCCAGGAAGGCATTATAGGGGGACAGGGAGGGATTATAGGGGCAAGGAGGATATGGGGGGCCCCGGCAGGCATTTAGGGCACAGGGAGGGATATGGGCCACAGGCAGGGTATGGGGGGCCCCAGGGAGGGATATGGGGGCCACAAACAGGGGTAAGGGGCCCCATGGGATTAAGGGGAAGGGAGGCATTATAGGGGCACGGCAGGTAAAAAGCTTTTAAAAATAACAACTTTAAACTCACCAACTCCCCCCGGGGGAGCACGCTCCTCTTCTGCCCTTCAGCCGCGCGTCCTCCGGGAGCTCCTCGGGGCACGCCTTGAAGCCTGTGGCCCCCCGGGCAGGGACGTCCCCGATGACACACATCATCGCGACCGCCCGGGTGAGGGGCCCCGGGGCCGCGGCGGGTCCCCAGGCGTGAGGACCCGGGGGCCCCCCCTGTGCGACCTGCGTCCACACTGTCTGCGGGGGGAGGGACGCTGCTCTCTGCTCCGCAGAAGCCCCAGCTGCATGTGCGTCCAGGGACCACATGCAGCAAAGGGCCCTCGGGGCTCCAGGCCCCCGGGAGCGGCCTGGGCCCGGGAGACCGGGGCACGGGTGTTTTATTCGGGGCCCGAGCCCCGAATAAAACAGCCTAGCGACGCCCCTGCTTAAGGGGTTAAACATTCTGCACCATTTTTGTTTTAGCTGCCACCCTTTTTGCCATGTTAATCTGCGGGCTCCAGGGGAAGAACAATGAGAGAGCTCCTCATCCTGGCGCAAATGTCAACATCCTCTTTTCCTCAGCGCATGTCCGTGTTTCCCTGTTTAGTAAACCCACACTTGGCTCTGGGGAAGTGTTCAAACCCAGGTGCTGTCATTGTATACGTCCTCTGTACTCCTAGTAAAGTCAAAGAACCAAATAATAAATAGCAAGAAAAAATTAACCTCAATCAGGTATGTTTACAGAGAAAAAAAAAAGTCCAAATAATTTTTCCCCGAGGTATTTGACTTAGGGCCCATGCTAAAAAAGGAAATTCTAACCTTTGCTACATTGTAGTACTACAGTCTTTACAGAAACAGCCTTTGTTTGACTAAGATTCAGGGGTGGCAAGTTTAGGGAAAGGCTTCCCCCCCCCGATATGCAGTTCAAAAAATAAACCCACCCCCTTTTGGGCCCACTTAAAATAACAGGACAAAAATTTCTTTGTGGGAAAAAACCCCTTTAAGGAGGGCACACAGCATAGGACAAAAAACTCGTCAAAAACCAAAACCTACAGGGCTTGTCCCTATGGCATTGTTTATTGGTCGCTTTTTCAGATAGTTTTAGAAACCGCCTGAAAATCGACATGCAATTCTCCCCATAGTCTTTAATTGAAAATCCATTCAGCAGTCCCCAGTGGTCCGAAAAACGTTTATTCTTCTGCTCGGTTTTCCCCCACAGAAAAAATTTAATTTGAAGTCAATGAAAACTGAGCAGAAACGTTTTTTGTCCAGACTTTTGGGCAGTTTTTGGAAAAAAAAACTGCATTTGCACGTCCAAAAACTGCTGAAGAACCTGGACAAAATCAGTGACAAAAAACAGTTCAAAAAATGAAAACTGTTGAAAAAAAATCGTGTTTTTTTTGTCAAAAAATGTCCAAAAAACAGTTGGAGTGGACAGTTCTGTTGAGGTCAAAACCAAGCAGATTTTGTCATTTGCCATGTGAACACACCCAAAAACCACTTTGAACGTCATTTTTTTGTCCAATGCAGCTGGGTTTCTGATGAGTGTTTTGGGTAGTTTTCAGTTTTTTGGACAGTTTTTTGGCAGTTTTTAATGTATGTAAAATCCATATACCAGTTTTTCATCATAACCGTGGCAAAAACTGCTGAAAAACCATCCGGCGTTTTATATGGACTTCAATAGTAAATTTTCTGCCCTACATGTTACAAAAAACGACCAGCAACAAAAACGAGCAGAAAAAAAAACTTACTGTGGAGACAACAGAACATTGTTACTAATCTATGGGACCTGTTTCAATTGTTTTTCCAGCAGTTTTAGAAAACGAAAAATGCTGAAAAAACAATGGTTTTTGTGTGCCGTGTGGACATAGCCTAAGGGAAGACTATGCAGACCGTGAACCTATACATTATTTCATGAAACCATTTGCTTATATTATTTGACAAAATGTTTGTTTAAATATTTAGGATTTGGTGAATGAGAAGTTGAAGACACAGCAAACTAATAACGAACTGGAAAAACTAACCCATGAACTGGAAAAGATTGGACTGAATAAGGACCGTCTCTTACATGATGAGCAAACCAGTGATGATAGGTACGCGCAATAACCTTACTGACAACTTTGCAGAGTTTTACAACAAATTATGTAGTTTGACCAAAGTATTAGGATTGAGCCACATGGAAATGAACAGAATCTGTTATAATCAAGATATAAGGTATAAAAATAATTTTCCTAGAAAAGTGATTGATCTATTATGCACAGACTTATCAAAGCTTTTACTCAATTACAACTTGTATATGTCTGAGTGAGACCTAATATGACTACCATCACAGATCGAGCGGGAAAGCAGCCTTTTAAAATGGGGGGGACTTTTTGGGGGGCAATCATATACAAAAGGGCGGACCCAAAAAGAAATGCGATTAAGATTTGCCGTCTGCCCAGGCAGAAGCCCCAAATTTAGAAACTTTAAAAATTTTCAGACAGCACTCTGTTGATTATAATGCAAATAAAAAAATATTTTTTAAAATTTTTCTCCACAGATTCCAAGAAATCAAATGTAACGTGACATGAATTAGACATTTTTCAAAATAATGCCATAAACAGCAGCAAACCCACAAAAAGCCAGAAAATGTTCCCCCAATTAGCCCCCGGATCTGGTCACAAAAATAAAAAAAAAATAGAAAAAAAGGCAGCACCTCAAAAAATGAACAAACATGTATTTACCCTTGTTTGGGTAAATACATTTTTGTTCATTTTTTGAGGTGCTACCTTTTTTCTCTATATTTGAATTTTCAAAATAAGTCCCATAAGGAGTAAAGTAGTGGAGGAAGAAAATAAGGCCCCACCGGGAAGTTGAGAATTGGCGGGGCCCACATAACTAATTCAGTCACGTTACATTTTATTTTTGGAATCTTGGGAAAATAATTAATATTCTTTTATTTGCATTATAATCAACAGAGTGCTGTCTGAATATCTGCATTATTGTTAGGGTGGGGCATCAATATAGGATATTTGGGGGTCAAAATCCCCCGAAGCCCCCCGCTTCCAGTTTGAAGGGGCAGCGGCCTTTGTGTCGGTGCTGGTTAAAGTCTAAACCTGGTTAGTACATTGCCAGCAACATATATAGAAGCAGTACAAGGGGAGTCGTTGGGTTTTAAGTAAATGCTTTAGAAAAAGTAAGGGTTTTTTACACATATAGCCCCATTTTTGATGGTTTCCAGCCAAAAATAGGCAACACATTTTTTTTCTAGAAGGCGCAGTGTTAAAGGGGTTTTCTGAGCTTTTCGGAAAACCCCCTAGAACCTGGATCTAGTAAATAATAGATTGACTTGTACTCGCCTCTTCTACTGCTCTTGGAGCTCCAGTGTTCCCAGCCGCTTGTGCAGCAATGACATCCAGTTCATTGCTCACATGACTGGAAGCCAATTTCTGGCCTCTGCAATCGCTGCTTAAATTTAAGGCACGGGACTGTTGGGGCCAGTGATTGTCACACGGTCATGTGATCGATTAACAGGGTGTCACTGCTGAGAGCCTGGTGGACACTGGGGCGTGGGTGCCACTGGGACAGTGAAAAGAGGATACGTGATAACAAGGTAGGATTTAGTTTTAAAGCAGTTCCACACCATAGAGATTATTCCAAAACACCTTTAAAGGGGTTGTCTCACTACAAGGATTGCTTTTTATGTTAAAGATCTTGTAAAAACAAGTCACTTTGCAATATGTGTCCATTAGAAGTGTTCTACCTATTCCTAGATATCCCCTCTTGTATGGGCTGTATCCACTCCTCAGGTTGCTATAGCTACAGACCTGTTCAATCTCTCATGTTAGGCTGCCAGCACTGGTTGCTATAGCTACAGACCTGGCTTCTACTGCAGCCTAGTAGAAGCCAGTAAACACGCCCCTGACTTCAAAATGAAACCAAGAAAACAGGACTGAGGTAAGATGAGTCAATGTAGTGAGACAACCCCTTTCAGACAAAGCAAAAATCTAAATGTAAACTGCAAATAAAGCAATAAAATATACATCTATTAATGATACAACAATTTTATGTTTGTAAAGAGGGGTATTGCTACTTCTGGAATGGTTTAACAGGTGTAATTTAATCTTATTTGGTGATCTTTGTTTTTAGGTAACATTCAGGCCACAAATCAATGTCATAGAAGTATGTAAGAACATCTGTTACGTGTGGATCATCATTTCACATTTTCAAAGCTTCATACTTCAGCCTTTTATTAAGTGACAGGGTCATCAGGTCACTTAATGAAAAGTTAGCTTAAAAAATAAAAGCAGACATGATAATTACAGGTAGTTCCTGCTGCTTTCATGTATTCATTCCAGTCTTACCAGAGGTAGCTGGTGAAACAACATATTGCTCTGCACCAATATAGGATATTTGCTTGAACTGTATTGTTATACTGAAGCTTTTAGAATAATATTTCTAACCTTAACCAATCACTTCCTATCTGGTTTTCTGCAATTTGTACTTACAAGACACATAGCGTTTGTTTTCTTAGAATCATTGTATTTCAAATGCATTAAAATAGTGTTAATAAGTTCATGCAAATACCAATCTGACCAAAAATGGACATTATGTATTTTAATATACCATCTGACATATCCCAGATATGGAAATTTTGTCAAGGCCTGTACATCAGATCACTTGTTGTGTTTTTTTTTAGAGTGAGGTTTTAGAGTTCGTATTACAGAGTTATTATAATTATATACTGTTTATTTGTACTTTTTTTTTCTTTTTCCGAAATGCCAAATAACTCCAATCACTTGTTATTGGTACCAACTACTTGTTGTTTTGTACATAGCAGTCAATAGGCACTATGGCCGACATGCATGAAATTTGGCGTGTTAACACCAAATTTCATGCGCATATTAATGGGATAGAATGTGCCTGATTTATGAACCCGCACTACAGCAGGTCATAAATCAGGCACATACCAGCACTAGTGCGACATTTCTGGATCAGGTCTACCTGTTCCAACTGTAATGCGCCTAGAATGTGCTACGGTTCTAGTGCGCCCCACCTCCTGTATGCCCCCGAGATTGGGCGCATTACAAAGCGCCACAGGCGCGATGTAATGTGCCCAGGAGTTGTGTGCGGAAGATTTAAACATCTATGAACAGGGCTGCGCCTGATATCGGGCTGAAAAGACGCCAGATATTTGGCGCAGTCCTGTTCATACATGTCGCCCTATGCATCTAATAAATGATAACCAATATCGCTTTAAGACCAGCAGTAACTTCTATAAGCAAGACTTGTTTACTATCCCCATCTTTTAAGTGTTTTGTATACTGTAGCATGAAAACCTTTAGGCCGTGTTCACACGGCTTATTCAAGCCGTAATTGCAGGCCGGATTTCGCCCGCAGTTACGGCTTGAATAAGGGGCGGGGGCGTGGCGGGGGAGCTGCTCGCCGGCCCCATAGACAATGTATTATCTACGGCGCGTACGCGCCGTAAATAATGTGCGTGTCACTTTGTCCCTCCGCGGCAGATTTGCCGAGCGGGGAGGAGCGACGGAATCCACAGTTCTCTATGAGAACTGTGGATTACCATTATGACGGGGACGGAGTGGAGCCGTACTGCAGCGCAAATCCGGCGCGCAGTACGGCTCCAATCCGCGGCCAAATAAGCCGTGTGAACATGGCCTTAGAGAGTTTTAGGGGTATTTTTTAAATAATTTGTGCTGTTGTAAACAAGTTAGCAAATTGTGGCACACACCATATTTGCACTATAATTTACCACTTTTAGTCCTCTAGACACATCTGAAAATTAATGAAAAAAATTAATATATATGAGTATAGGTGGAAACAAAGGTGGAAATAATTACTTATTGTTTAACTCATGTTTTTTTAAGTTAAACAAATTTTGGGGGAACTTTTGGTTATGTTTGTTTTTTAATTTTCCTGCAGCTTTCACTTTGACCACTAGGCCTAGTAATAGTCTGACACTTCCTGTTCTGTAGAGAGAGATTTTCAGTAGTCTGCTCATTATCAGTACAAGCATGGTCAAACTGAAAAGTAACACCAATGTGTATAGATAACACAGGATCTACCAGTAACAATTGGAGATAGTCAAGTTTGGATTCTGCCCCTCCCTGCACCCTGACTACTCCCCAGGTTACAAAGCATGCCTAGAAAACTCTCCTATAGAAGTCAATGGGACTGATTCAGTGCACAGGCTCCTATGTGCATGAAGCTGCTGTAAAGTCTCTCTAAATGCTGTTAAAGCAGTGCAGACAAGAAAGCTTGCCCCACAATCATGTATAGACGATTGAATTGAGAAATTTACAATCAGAAAATAAAAACAGCTCAGAAGAAAAGAACATGGATCAGGGGCTTGATTTAAGAAGTAAAAAAATTAAATTGGTGACAGATGTCAGATGGTATTTAAGTTTCATTTTTCAATTTAATCTGTTTTTTACTCAGAAATTCAGTATCAAATCACATAAACGTATGTTTCACAGAGCTCCGTTTTTTCTTTCTCTATCATATCCTGCTCTCAGCGCAGCATAAAACACCTGCATGGTCCCTTTAAAGGCAATTCAGAATTCAATACATGTATTAAGAGATGCGTGCCCCTGATGGTCTACATTGCTGTCCATAACTTAATTTGGATTAATAATAAGGTCCTAGACTGTTTTATAAATGCTTGAGTTTAACCTTTTCTTATGTACTTTACCGAATATGTTTCCATGTCAGCTGTTTATTAGCCATCATTCTGATGTGGACAGACAGGAGAATGGAGGCTTTCATTTGCTCCAAGTTACCAGTGCCAAAACAAGTAGAGTTATAGAGTACACAGGCCCAGTGCTACAGGGGCACCTAGCATGGAATTCTTGCAGCTTTGGAAATTAGAAAGGAGGGGATGTTGTGTATAAATGAATCTGCTGTGCTTGGTTGGCTGTGAAATTGACCTTTCTTTGAAAAAGTTCAAGAAACAAAAACACCTAACACACCAGCACCGCAGCCTTCATTAGAAGCTATAAACCTCTTTCAAATAGATTTGCATTCCTACTTCTCACTCATGTTTGCTTTTTCAACTTGTATAATTTTGACAATTTTTGATTGTTGAATATTCTTTGCACGTGATTTTCTTACTTGTACGAGTCCTGTATAATTTGCCGCTTAATTGAAAATCACTAATAAGCATCGATGTTGTTACACAGCAGGTACAAGCTCCTGGAATCAAAAATAGAATCGACGTTAAAGAAGTCTCTTGAAATTAAAGAAGAAAAAATTGCTTCTCTCGAGGCTCGGTTAGGAGAGTCTGCTAACTTTAATCAACAGCTTCGCCAGGAACTCAAAACTGTGAGTAACCTTTAGACATATGTGCTGACAATGCCCATTTTTGTGATGCTATGGCAAAACTGGACTGCAAAGGAGGCTTATTTGTCCTAAATGGCTTTTTCTGTATAGTATTTTTGTTTTCTAGCCAGGACAGGTCAGGGTACAAGAAGTCCCACAATTTGGAATTCAGATGTTGGAGAAAATCAATGTAATATTTCCATTTGCAGCTTGTGAAGAAGGCCCTAACAACTAACTATCAATGTAGACAGGTTTAGGAAAAGCTTATTACAACTCAAGGGATATTCTAGTGGTTAAAACGTTTACAAACTCCACATCTGTTAGACGATTATGATCATTGAAAGGGTTGTCCTTTATAAGAAAAAGGATCTGCTCTTGGCCATTCACCTAAGTAAGGCTAAGCTGAAATACCATATACAACCCATGGACCAGGCTTGCACTGTTTTTGTTCTAATCTTGGACAACCCTTTAGGTCTTTACATAAATGGATAATTTAAAGGGTTTGTCCAGAGTGAGTAAAACATCTCACAGAAACAGCTCTTCACCTGTTTTAGGTTATATCTAATATTGCTGCTCTCCTGCATTGAAGTTAATAGGGTTTTAAGCAATACCACGCACAACCTGTGTATAGGTATGGCAATGTTTTTGAAAGGCTGTTATTTTTTCTAATCCTGGACAACTTCTTTAAGGACCTATACCCCCAGGAATTATTTTGTTTATCCCTAAAATGCTCTTTATGAACACAGACCCTACATGTACTGTATGGTGTATTGTTAGATCACTGGAATGGTCAGTTTGTGGCATTGTTTTGAAATATAACAGATTCTGATTGAAACCACCGCCTAGATCACTATAAATATCGTGCATATTTATAGATTTTGGTTAAATAAGTGTTTTTTTACTTCAGGTGAAGAAAAATTATGAAGCACTAAAACAGAGGCAAGAAGAAGAGAGGTTGGCACAAAGCTCTCCTCCACGGCCTTCAGATGACACTGTTTCTGTGAATAAATGGGAGAGGGAGAGCCAGGAGACCACCAAGGAGCTCCTGAAACTCAAGGATCGCTTGATAGAAATTGAAAGAAATGTAAAGCATATATTTGGGTTTGAATGTATTAGAAAAAATGTATTGCAAAATATAGTTGTATGGAATAATTATTACCTATGGTTGATGGAAGGCTCAGACTGGCCCACAACAGAGCAAGGGAAATCCCTGGTTGGCTTCTAGCCCCATGCTTTTTAGGGAGAAAGGCTGAGAAAGATAGAAAAAGGTGCTAGAGTCATGTTCAGTATGTGCTGTCATGTACAGTAGTTGTAAGGTGCGTCCCAACAATCAATTCTACTGGTGGACCTCAAAGAATCAACTCCACTGGTGGACCTCAAAGAATCAACTCCACTGGTGGACCTCAAAGAATCAACTCCACTGGTGGACCTCAAAGAATCCACTCCACTGGTGGACCTCAAAGAATCCACTCCACTGGTGGACCTCAAAGAATCCACTCCACTGGTGGACCTCAAAGAATCCACTCCACTGGTGGACCTCAAAGAATCCACTCCACTGGTGGACCTCAAAGAATCCACTCCACTGGTGGACCTCAAAGAATCCACTCCACTGGTGGACCTCAAAGAATCCACTCCACTGGTGGACCTCAAAGAATCCACTCCACTGGTGGACCTCAAAGAATCCACTCCACTGGTGGACCTCAAAGAATCCACTCCACTGGTGGACCTTAAAAAATCAACTCCACTGGTTGGCTCTGGGCACCCCAGTCTGACGTTGATAGATGGCCTAATAAAACCAACCTAAACCATATATTTACCAAAAAGGACTAGCGGTGAATTAGATTATTGGTCAGGCTCTTTTAGATCCCCACACTAGTATACCAGTGTGGGGAACAGACTGTACAAGATAAGTGATGCTACATAGGGGGGAAAAAAAAAGTGCAGCCCACCAATATGTTGGAGTATAGCAACCTGTATAAGGTGGGGGAGCCTCAGTGCTTTGGCTGTATGGGGCCCTGAAATCACTGACTTTAGCTCTTCTTATAATGGGTCCTTTCGGCTTCATTAACATGCCTTCATATTGAATTAAAAAATTGCATTGCTTGCAGCATAATTTCTTTTGGTCATAAAGACATAGGGCCACATATATGAAAACTGTCTAAGTCTAATACTTTTCTTGTTGCCCATAGCAACCAGAGTTCCCCTTTCATTTCATATAGTGCTCTGAAAAAATGAAAGGGACGCTTTGATTGTTTGCTATGGGCAACAAAGAAAGTCTTAGACCCAGACAGTTTCATACATGTCCCCCTAGAATTTTTGGTGAATGCTCCTAATGTAGTCTATGTTGTAGTTATGAGCATAACCTTTTTTCTCTTTGTCAGAATGCCACGTTGCAGGCTGAGAAGCAAGCCCTAAAAACTCAACTGAAACAACTGGAAACCCAAAATGATAACTTACAAGCACAAATCATGGCTCTTCAGAAACAAACCATTTCACTGCAAGAGCAAAACACAACTCTGCAGACTCAGAACGCCAAGCTTCAGGTACCTGATATTAAGTGCTGTATTTAGACCTAAGTTACTCGTAGGAATACATTGTCTGGCACCTTATACTCCACCCATCATGCTGGAGCACCTTAAAGTGTGTTATCTTTAAAATGTATTCTCTTTCGTATGAGATATCTGTATTGATAGGTTGCTAAAACCTTTACTGATCATTAGGGCTTTTCCCCACGGCACGGGTTTGCGGCCGGGTTTTCAGACGGTTTGCGGTTTTGCAGACTGAAAAACCGGCCGCAAATGAGCACAATGTGCTCCTATGGAAAACCTGTGCAGCAGTCCCCACTGCACAGGTTTTCCACCCGGCGGGTTTTACTGCCGCCCGAAAAACATTCAACATGCGCATTCTTCCGTCCGGTTTTCAGACGGAATATGTGCAAGTGCATGTGAAGGGGGAGGGCTTTTCTCTGCTCATGGCGGAGAAAAGCCGTCCCCACCGCAGCTGTGTGCACGGCATACAAACCGGAAAAATACTGGTCGGCTAAACCGACCGGTATTTGTCCATTGCCATGTAAACGGGCAATTAGAACGCAGAAAATATGTTGTGCTGAATTCTGTGCCTCTTTTACTTCTGTTGGCAGTTTTTGGCTTTTATCAATAAGCCACAGATTGCTGAAGCTGCCTTATAGACTGTCTGACAGCTGTTTTCCGGGTAACTTACCCAGAAAATGCCATCATGTATATGTGATAAAGCGATGGGTATAATGTCCTTTGTATCAAAGCATGTTAACATCTTATAAAATTATACTTAAAATTGCTACATACCAAATATCTTTGTTCAGAGAACTAAAATCACTGCATGTTAGATGTAAATTTATCTTTGCTTTAGGACAATGTAAACAAGGCTTCGTTCACACCTGCTTTGCTTATTTCTGTCATTCTGCTCCATCATAAAAGCAAATCAACAAAAATGTCAGGTGATGATGTCTCATGTACGGTCACCAACACCACCCAATGGACCTTGCTACCTGTAATGGAATCTGTTGGATCATGGGGTTCTTTTTTTACTGGACAAAGTAGTGCATGATTCTGTGATTTTTGTCTATTTGTCCATTTATTTTACACAGTCTGCAAAAGAGGCTCATAATGGAGTCTCATAGTATCACAGAATACAAATTAGGGCCCTGCTAAAATATAACTTTTAATATATATCCATTAAAAAATCCCAAAAACACTTAAGTGAAAAAATTGACACCACTTCATTATAATCTAGTCTAAAATATTCCTATGACTATAGATCCACATAGATAACAGTAGACAAATAACAGTGTATCATTGATGCTCACTGATAAACGTAATAACACAGATCACTGATAATATTGTTAACAGTAATCAAAATTACATACTTCATAATGGGAGTCTCCACCACAGATGTGAAGTTAACCTAAAATAAGGATTTCATATAAGTTGTCTGATCTAATATAAATCAGGGATGTAGGCTGCAGATACCTAATAAATAACAGGTCCTTTGCTTGCCTTCTATAATGCCCACAATACACGTTCCAAGTGCCAAACTGATGCCTTATCTCTCCATCATGTCATGTCTAATTGCTGGGCGCAGTGGCGACATCCAGTACCAATCAACATCGCCAATGTGGTAGGAGAGTCAGAAGGCCCCTTTAAAATGAATGGTAGCCATGTAATTATTTGTCTCCCAATTGTATTTTTAGGTTGAAAACTCTACATTAAACTCGCAGAGCACCTCACTTATGAACCAAAATTCCCAGCTCCTGCTCCAACAGTCAAGCTTAGAAAGTGAGAATGAATCTCTAGTGAAAGAACGGGAAGAACTGAAATCCATGTATGATTTATTGGTAAAAGATCATGAGAAACTGGCCCAGGTTCATGAGCGTCAAGCAGCAGAATACGAATCTCTTATTTCTAAGCATGGAAATCTGAAATCTGCTCATAAAAACCTTGAGGTGGAACATAAAGATCTCGAAGACAGGTATCTCTTGTTATACTTTGTTCAAGGTCAATTGACTATTTTAGGAGCTATTCTGTAGCATCAGACAAGAAGCCAATAATCTTAATACATAATTTTTGGTCCGTTTCATATTTTCCAATTAGAATATAATATGGAAATTTTGTTTATGTAACTTCTGAAAATTGATGTCTGCCTATTTGTTCTTTAGTTTAAATAGAACTATACTGATAAATGTCTGTAAATTGTCACATCTCGGGAATCTGTTAGTTCATGGGATTGTCTCTGTGGTAGACCGTCTAAGAGTAGGTTCACATGTTAGACTTTTCCTTTCGGAAAAATCTGAAGTGAATTCCATGGCAGACATGGCAGAATACCTTGTATTCCTGTTGAGGATTTTTACTTAACAGAGGCGTTATTCGTCTCTGATTTGGACACGGGTCAGCTCCATTTTAATAGGAATAACCCACATCACTCCTCCCGGAGCGTGATCCAACGAGAACGTGCCCAAATGAAAGAAGATTTTTATTCTCTATTTTCCACACCACAGATTTGAAATCTGTGTGTAAATCCATGCTATAGTTTACTGTGTGAACTACAGCACAGATTGGGCATTCAAGTGAATGGCCAGGAGAACATACAAGGATTTTAATTGGGAATCCAAAAGCGAATCCACATTTAATGCCTTATTAAAATCCATTTTGTGAACATAGCTGAAGGCATACAAAGAAATTTTCACTCCAGCACAATTGATTCTCTTACAACTTGGCCTCAGCAAGTTAACAGTTAAATAACAAACTAAAGGTCACAGTGTCCCCGAACAATCGCGCTCTGAGCCTAACACCTCATATGACAAAACAGACATATTTAACTATACTTAAGGGCCTGGCTTCCACAGGCTGAATCCACCCTTATAGCTCCAGGCTGGGTGTAGTATCTGAAGAGCGCATATCATTTTTTTAAAGAGCTCTCCCATGTGGCTTCTAATGAACCTTATTAGCTCAGGAGTGGTGGTTGATTTGTATTGACTTTTAGCCAGGTCCTTCTATGAGTCTTCAACCCAACAATAGGCAGAGAAAGACCTTTCCCTATTGCACACACTCCAGTGACACAAATATGCAAGTTCCAGTAGCTCCACTGCCACAAAATATATTTATAGTGATCAAAGCTCTTCTGGAAATCCCCTATATACACACATTTTTACATTAAAAAAAATCCTGCAGCCACCATTATAGGGCTTTTTGCTGCTTAAAGGGATCGCTTACTTGAATAAAATTGTAGTCAATTGGATTCAGGTTGGGGAAAAAAAGAAAATATATAATTGAGACTTAGGCTATGTCTACACGGTAATGTTAAAATGCTGGCAGAAATACACCGGTATTTTAACATCACCATACCACGGTTTTTGGTGCCAAAAAACGCGTTCGGTTTTCAGATTTCGGCCAGCAAGTATATAGAGCTGTGCTAGCATCCGCCATACGATAAAACATATTCTATATTCCGGCGGTTTAGAAATCCGAAAATAGAAGATCCGTGCTATGTAAACAACAGCTCGGATTTTCTATTGCGGATTTTAAATACTGAATCTGCATAAAAATCCGACCAAGAACAAGTATAGTTTAGACATGGCCTTACTATGGAGTGCAAGCTGTCTTGTGCATCAGGACAAGAAACTGGAAGCAAAGAGGAGCGGACATCTGGGGAGCTCAGGTAAGTATCCTTTCTTTTTCCCCCACACTGACCCCATTAAATATAATTGCATTAAATTGGGCAGCCCATCTAATGAATACGGTTTTTACAAAGCTAATTGAAACTTAAAGGGGTTGTATCATTACATTAAATGGTCTTCAGAATAAGGGGACAGTGAAAACAAGCAACGTTGCAATTGGATGTCATTTGCAAAGCTAACTTGTTTTCACTACCTTATCTTCGTTTTCGGTAAACACTGTTCCCCAGTGGCGGTCGGATTCCACCTCATTTCATTTCGTTGGCTGATGGCTCTACTAATTTACATTCTGTCTCGCCCCCGGTCGTATTCACAAGAGCGTGAATTCCTGCCTCTCTCACTCAGGATAAGGGCCCGGCAACATTTCACTCTGCACAGCCAGGAGCTGTACAGTAACACTGCAGCTGCTTCTACAATCAGAAAACAGCAGAATTGTGATCGGTGCCTTAATGCTCCTGCGTGTAAACATAGAAAGGAGACAGATCTGTGTTGCTCTGGATGAGTTCATAGAAGACTGAATTCAAACCTCCAGCTGTGAGAGGAGAAGAGATCAGTGCTCTGAGTTCATAGAAGACTGTCTAGACTGAATGCAGGGCTTTGGTATGTAAACAAACAGCTCTTACAAAATAAGACTGCATAGGGTAGAGGACACCTTGACATGTGGACTCAGACAGAGAGGGGGGGAGGAAGAGCAGGGATGTGCTAACCCCTCCCACTGATCTCAACCAACCACACTGACTCAGAAGCGAACACCAACAGTGAAGTTGGGGGGGGGGGATGATGTCATCCCCCTTCAGTTAAGAAACACCCCACTGGGAGGGGAAGAAACGCCCCTGGATTTGAGGAACTGAGAAAATGAAGCTACAAGAAAACAGCCGAACTGATGAAGCGATACATCCCCTTTAAAATAATGTGCAGAAGCTTCTCCTAGTGGGAATGTCAGATGAAAGTATGGCATTGTGTTGTAATTACATATAAAGTGTAATATGTTATATAATTGTACTTGTCAGAATATCTGGCTTTGTAGTGTATATAGTCTCCCAGCAGTCACTCAATACCTATGACAATGATCTCCATTTATAAAAAAAAAAAAAAAAACCTTGACTCTTTCCCAAAACAATAAAGCACAAGCTTCTCTTCAAACCCTTATTTTATGTCCGAGTATATACTCTGTGATTAGACCAAATACATCATTTAGTCTGATTACTAGTTTGGGAAGTTACAGAAAAGTACTATATTATGAGAAGTCCAGAAAGCAAACCACAAATATTGGTTCTGAATGAGCTAAACAAGCAGTAACCCTTGTAAAAAAGCCTTTTGTCTATATAGGAAAGCTTTTAATGATTACATGTTCAGTATAACAGATTATTGCCTACACCAATATGGGACGCACTGGTCATGTCATATGCAATTGCCTTCTAGGTACAATCAGTTGCTAAAGCAAAAAGTTCACTTAGAAGACCTGGAAAAAGCTCTAAAGGAAGAGCAGGGAAAAATGCTGCAAGAGAACAAGGAGCGCGAGATGCTATCTTCAGATTATCAGAGACTCACGGAAGAGCATGAGAGGTAATAAACGTTAAAAACTATATATTGCTTT
Source organism: Phyllomedusa bahiana (assembly GCA_025379985.1). Classification (NCBI taxonomy): domain Eukaryota; kingdom Metazoa; phylum Chordata; class Amphibia; order Anura; family Hylidae; genus Phyllomedusa; species Phyllomedusa bahiana. Next base: position 29,471 of record JAODAL010004761.1, read on the forward strand.
GACTACTATATTATATATATTTCCACATTTTTTAAATTACTAAACAAAATACATAGAGTAACTTCTAGACAAAATAGCAACTTAATGGGTGGGAGGTCAAGATTCCATGGTATTGTTGTCCAGGGTGAAGCTATAGTGGGTGCAGTGGTAACTGTCTACTCTGCGGGAACACAATGCCACATAAGGAGACACCAGTATTATAATTTCACATGGCAGGTTTTTGGACGATTTTAAAATAGATGATATTTACCTTCTTGATACTTTAAGTAACATAATTGCAAACAAAATAGCATGGCTTACTAAGTGAATTTATGACCTTTATGATATTGTTACAGATTAGAAGAAAAAGTCTGCTGCCTTGCCAAAAACAGTGCCACATTCAGTATTGAAGTTTTTTTTTATGATAGAAGAAAAAGGGTTTAAAGAGGGGCAAGTGGTGGTGCTGTTACAGGTTTTGCAGTTTCATTATACCTCTAGTGCTATGGTTAGGCCAGGTTATGTTGTGCATTCCAGGTTGGCTAATTTGCATGTTCAGCAGTTCAAACCAAAAAAACTCTCCTACTGAGATCGTTGCAGAATATTTTTCCTTACTATGTCACCTTCCAATATATGCATAGATATATATAGTTAAAAACAGAAGTTTACATACACTATATAAAAAGACACATATGCATGTTTTTCTCACTATCTGACATGAAATCAGAGTAAACCTTACCCGTTTTAGGTCAAATTAGGATTACCAAAATTATTTATATTTGCCAAATGCCAGGATAACGAGAGATAATTTTTTAAGGCATTTTTTATTACAGTTTACATACACTAGGATGGGACAGCCCATATGGTGATGTCATGTCTTTGGAAGCTTATGATGATTGTGCTTTGGTCTGACATGTGCATATCAATCCAAGAACAAAAGCAAAAGACCTTATGAAGGTGCTGGTGGAAGATTGTGTCATTATCCATGGTGAAACGAGTACTGTATCAACATGGGCTAAAAGGCCGCTCTGCCAGGAAGAAGCCATCAATCTGCCTTTTATACGTTTCTTTTGGAGTAATGTTTGCAAATGCACACAGGAACAAAGACCTATATTTTTGGAGACATGTTCTGTGGTCTGACGAAACTAAAATTTTACTATTTGGCCATAATGACCATCGTTCTATTTGGAGGAAAAAGCGAGAAGCTTGGAAGCCTAAGAACACCATCCCAACTGTGAAACATGGTGGTGGCAGCATCATGTTGTGGGGTTGTTTTGCTGCAGGAGGGACTGATGCACTCCACAAAATAGATGGCATCATGAGGGAAGAAGATTGTGTCAATACTGAAGCAACATCTCAAGACATCAGCCAGGAAGTTAAAACTTGGGCGGAAATGGATCTTCTAAATGGACAATAACCCAAAGCATACTGCCTAATTGGTTATAAAGTGGCTTAATGATAACCAAGTCAATATTTTGGAGTGGCCATCCCAAAGCCCTTATCTCAATCCTATTGAAAATTTATGGGCAAAGCTGAAAAGGCAGGTGCGAGCAAGATGACCTACGAACATGGCTCGGTTACACCAGTTCTTTCAGGAGGAATGGGTCAAAATTTCTACCAACTATTGTGAGAAGCTTGTGGAAGGATATCCAAAATATTTGGCACAAGTCATGCAGTTTAAGGGCAATGCTACCAAATACTAATGAAATGTATGTAAACTTTTGACTTTGCAGAAAGTAATAAAAATGCCTTAAAAAATTCTCTCTCTCATTATTCTGGCATTTGGCAAATATAAATAATTTTGGTAATCCTAATTGACCTAAAACGGGTAAGGTTTATTCTGATTTCATGTCAGACAGTGAGAAAAACATGCATATGGTGCTTTTTATGTAGCGCATGTAAACTTCTGGTTTCAACTGTGTGTATGTATGTGAGTATATGTCTTTATATACACTATATAATATAGTGTGTATGTGTGTGTGTATACATATACATATATATATATATATATATATTATATATATATATATATAAATATATATAATATATATATATATATATAATTTTATAAATATATATACATACAAAACACATAAAACCTTGCAATGACAGGGGTGAATCATTCACAAGATTATCCCTCTTTTTTTTTATTTTTTTTTTTACTGGAAGGAGTGCTGTGGGTTCTTTTTAAGTGTGTGTGTGTGTATATATTGCTATGGGGGCTAAATTGGTTATCTATAAGGGGCTAAATTGGATATCTATAGAGCTATACAGTCTGCAATACCAGATATAGTCCATAGATGTGTGTGGTGGGTTTTTTTGTTAAAAAAATGACAACAAAAAACAGGCCTTGTTTCTGTTTTTGAATATCCGCTTTAAGAAAGTGAGGAAAAAAATTTGTCATCAAAAGAAAAAATTTAAGAAGAATTCAATGCATGACCACTTGTGACCAGTATATTGCTGGCAAGGCTTATTTCCCTGGCTGCTTTCTTGATAAAATTATAGCTAGTCAGCAGGCTCAGAAGTGCTCCGATCAGCAGGATTATCTCCTTCATGAGCCAGCTACTCCATGCTTCTTAAGTGGACAGCATGGAGAATGGGATAGCATTATTATTACGTCTCACGCATAAAAGAGAAAATTCATGGGCTTTAGTGTTAATTTTAAAAATAAAAAGTTGCTTACCTTTTTGAATACACTTTTGTAACTGTAGCATTTTCATAACATTAAAAATTAAAACCATTGATACAATACAATAAAATCCTAATGTTATAGATTGATTATTAAATACATAATAGTGAGATAAACCTTGTCTGCAAAATGAATTCATTGCTTTTTAATGGTATATAATACTTTGAACGCTGTATATTTCTAGTTTCTTGAACCAAGGTTACAACATGTGGATCTATTTTTTTCCCAATTTGTAATGTAAATGTATAGTATTGTTAACACCTATCTCCAGCTGCCCCCTCATAAGGGACAGCATTTCACTTGTGTCCATAGCAACGTTCTTGTAATAATTGCCATATCACATCAGCTTATCCTGTGACATATTCCTCGTGAGGATTAATGTCTAATGCCTAATGAAAATCGTATAAAGGGTGTGTAATTTCAATTTATAGGCTCCTGAAATAAAAAAAAATTTAATTTATAGTTAAATAAAATGAAATTTTCCTGAAGAAGCTTTATATATTTTAATACATAGGGTGAGTTTTGCTTGAACTATAGAACATAAAGAGAAACCTATTGATATATTTTTTGCTTTTTGCTCCCTCTGGTGCAGGGAAGGGGAAGCCATCATCAGCCTGTCATTCCCTTCTAAATCCCCAGACAATGCTCAAGGTTTATATTTAATCAGTGCTCACTTTACAGAATCATTATTTGTGGCACTTCCTAATATAATTTTTAAGTGTCTATTGTGTGGAATGCCCCCTAGCACCTATCAAAGTCTCATAAGCATTTTCCACAGGCATTTTCCCCATTGTAGCCCTTGACCAAATAATGTGGCCCATTATAAATAATATAAATACAACTGCCTTATCCATCATTAACACCATACAACACAGAGGTAAAATCACTACTGATAAGGGCACAGGCAGTAGATAAATAATATAATCTACTAACTCACAGGCAGTAGTTAATTATATTGACTTTTCCATCTGCTCAGACCTGAATGAAGTATAAAGGCTTCCACCAGTTTTGTCATGCCTCGGCACAGTTTGCCAACTAAGCATCTTTGGCTCCTTGCTTTTACATCACATATCAACCATGACAGTTACAGATTGCCCAACATGGCAGCCACCATTCCCCTTTATGCTACACACAGTAAGGGAGATTTAATAGGCTGAGTGTGCTAAAAATCTGCCTCAAGGGAAATATGTCATCAGAAAATGACCTATTGTTTAACTCATATTTTTATGTTGAAGGGGTTGTCTCACTACAAGGATTGCTTTTTATGCTAAAGATCTTGCAAAAACAAGTCACTTTGCAATATATGTTCATTAACAGTATGCTACCTATTCTGAGATATCCCCTCTTGTATGGACTGCATCAGCTCCTCAGGTTGCTATAGCTACAGACCTGTTCAATCTCTCATGATAGGCTGCCAGCACTGGTTGCTATAGCTACAGACCTGGCTTCTACTGCAGCCTAGTAGAAGCCAGTAAACACGCCCCTGAATTCAAAATGAAACCAAGAAAACAAGACTGAGGTAAGATGTAGTGAGACAACCCCTTTAAACACATTTTTTAAGGGAATCTAGGATCAATTTTTTTCTTGTACATATTAACAAGCAATATGCGACTAATATATGGATTTTTTTTTTTCTAATTGGGTGGTCGTTTTTTCTTTATATAATTTTTTTTAGGTTCCCTTATGTACATTACTTTCTTTGACTTTCCTTCTGTGAGCTCTGATAGTATAGCAGTGAAAGGATTACCTGATAAGTGTGAAGAACTCCTATACTCCTCCATTGTAGAAAAATATTCCCCTATTTTCCTTCCATGTATTGCTCATGGTCTAGTATACAGTAATCTTATTGATCTCCATAGAGAGAACAATAGAGCAATCATTGTCATTTTCTACTATTTGTAATAACACTAGGAAGCGATAAGTATTAGCTGAGATAAAGTGAGATTAGTCTGCCCTGCCAAACAAAAGTTTTTTCTCACAGCTAGAGGAAAATATTTTTTATGTAATTCCCTTGCTAAATCCATTTAACCCTTTCCTGACATTGGACATAAGCTACTGTCCTAGTCGGGTAGGGATTAACACAAATGGACCTATACTTCCTGATGATCGTGTAAACTCTAAAAAAAAGTTCACACGATCGATGCGGGAAACCAGCTGTACACTACAGCTGACATCCTGCAGCATCAGCTAAGGGGGGGGGGGTGATTAACCCTATCGATCACAGCAAGTAAGGGAAAGACAGAGGGAGGGGGCTCCCCCTGTCTCCATAAGAGCAACCGTGGTGCGATCGCAGCTGCTGATGGCTTACCTGACAGCCCTGGAAGTCTTTGGCCATGCTCAGTGGGCATAGTGATTGACAGTTGCCATGGAGATCAGTACACAGCATTACTGCTGTGTTCTGTTCTCCATTGTATTCGTGATGAGAGCCGCAGGAAAACAGAATTCCTGAGGCCGCCCAGAAAACAAGAAATGACCCCTGACCACCCCCAAAACAGAGGGAGGTTGTGTACTCACTTGTTTGACGTCTTCAGGCGTTGGGGCATCACCCCTTCAATACCCTGCACCAGAGGTGGGGCAACCAGAATACACCGAACTGCGGAGGCGGTAAGTAGGGACGGGTGAACCGGCAAGGAAGCTCAGCCAGCTATAAACTGGCTGGTTTCCTGATGCCCTCACAAGTCACTGTCCGACCACGCGTTGACGACCCCCCTGACCGATAATAGCTGGCGGCTTGATCAACGTCCAACAGGTGAGAGCTAGGGCTCGATCACCACCTAAAAAAATAAAATAAAAAATATCTTCAACGGAGCAGCGTCTGCCTCCTACAGACACTAGGCTAAAAACTGATTAGTCTGGCGTCAACAGATGGGATATAGTCCATTGAGGCAGATCTAACACGTTTGGTCCAGCCTAGTGTCAGCCTCCTAGACAAAGGCCTATACCCAACGTGCTGTGTCCCCAAATGATATTGACGAGAAAGTTATTCTCATAAAAAGTGAAAAATGTCAGATTTCAAAAATGGGGCTCTGTCAGGGAGGTCAAAACTGGCTGCGTCCTTAAGGGGTTAAAAAGTGTCTAGAAAAGGGGTTGGTTTAAAAGATACCATATTTCTCCAAGGAAGAGAAAAATGTCTAACCTGTCCATGCATCAAATCTATCAAGCAGGACTGTGGTAATTTTGACGGATCTACTTCTGGTCTGGTCTAATCTTAAAACCATATTACTAAATCTGCTCCCATGTCCCATGACATTAACAAGGCTCCTTATGCCATTCACAGGGATCAGTCTTTATCTCTAACAAGATTAGATCGTTTATCTTTGAAAATAAGCACTTGTTTTCACTCCTCGGAGGTAGCTTTGTTTGCTACAAATTAAACCTTCTGCACTTATGTCCCTGTACCGTTAAGCTAATTATAGAGGACCTAAATATGCTAATCACTGTTGTAGAACCACCCACAGCTGACCAGGCAGTGTGAGTCTGAAGCTGTCTGTGAATCTGTAAAACAACATGGTAAGAAACTTTAAACTAGTTGAGGAACTACACGTGAATACTATCTAATATATAAGTTAATCAACTGCCTTTGGACTCTGTATATAGCACTGTTTGTAGATCGATGGCTGTATTAAGAAAATGGCTGGTACCACTTATTTTTGTAAAGAACTACTGCATTTTCTATATTTTAATTACTTCTCCTAAAGTCCTAAGAAATATTCTAATAATGTTTTATTTATTTCTTAACCCCTTCAGGCTTAATCACACTTATAGGCAGCTGTTACGTGAAAATGAAAGTCTTCAAAGTGACCATAAAAACTTGAAATCCTCCTTAAACAATGGAAAATTAGAGCAGACTCGATTAGAAGCCGATTTCTCAAAACTGAAAGAGAAATATCAGAAGTCGGATATCACAGTAACAAATCTGACCAACCAGTGTGAGGTAAGCATTACCCGTTTATATGGCATAATAGTTCACATGATAGACCTATAGGGTGCAAAAACAATTTCTTGACATGGTGGATTTGTTGCAACCATACATTACTTCGTCACTCTGTAACAGGACAAGGGAAATGTGTGGCCTCTCATACCTGGACATGTAATCAGGTGATTGACTGGTCAGGTGCCTTTTGTCATTCATTTTGGACAGTGCCTTTAAAACTAACCATAAAAAGTTGTGCTTTCTCTATTACCCTGCAATCTGTAAGACATTTGGGCTTTATGTATGAAAACTGTCTAGCAGGAAGACTGTCTTTATTGCCAATAACAAACAATCAAAGCTCCACTGTCATTTTATATAGCGCTCTTAAAAAAAAAAAAAAAATCTGAGCTCTGATTGGTTGCTATGGACAACAAAGACAGTCTCACTGCTAGACAGTTTTCATACATAAGGTCCTCTGTCTTTTCTTCTGTGGTGATGACAACATAAAGGCCCTTAACGACTGCCCACCGTCTTTTGACAGCGGGCATTTCAGGTCGTTAGTCTACAGCGACGTCTTTTGACGACGATGCAGACATCGGAGTTTGCGGCTCTTGGCGCCGCAGCAGCGCTGAGAACGGGGCTGTACTACGCTCCCCAGTGCTTTAACCCTTTGATTGCCGCAGTTCGTCACCGCAGCACAATCAAAGGGCTTTCCCCTGCTCTGTCGGGTGATCGGAGCGCCCGGTGACCCAACAGAGACGGGGAACGGCTACACAGTCAGCCCTGGGGACCTAGAGTAGCCCCTGGGCTGTCTGTGTAACAAGCCAGTGATCAGAGCAGACTGTGTGCTGTCCTGATCACTGCCTGTGTCAGACTGACACAGATTACAATGTATTAGCATATGTGAATATGCTAATACATTACCAAATGTGTAAAAGAAAAAAAAGTAAACCAGTTCTCCCTTCATGGGATTTAAAAAGAAAAAAAGTAAAAAACATAAAAAGTGAAAAAAAATAATAGAAAGAAATAACCCTACACATATTAGATATCCATAAAATCGTAATAACTTGTAGAATTAATATAACAAGTGTGAAATGTTAATGGTGTAAATAATTTTAAAAAAAAAACTAAAAAATGGAAAAAAATTAAAAAATATTCTGACATTATTTAAAGTAAAATTTCAACTACTAATACTTTTCAGGCGTGCGGTTTAAGGGGTTTTAAAGATGTTTTGGGTTACTGCTCTGAGATTTTGGATTTTCCTCAAAAACCTATTTTCATTGTTTTATAGTTTTGAAGTATGTTAATGTGCAGGCCTTATTATTATATGGAATGTACACTAATTTTTAAGTGTTTCTCTGCAGCTCTTACGTCAAGTAAAAGGAAACCTTGAAGAAGAGAACAGACATTTGATGGGCCAGAACCAAATATTAGCATTACAAAACAAGACTTTGCTGGATCAGAATATGGAGAGCAAAGATTTTTATCAAGTTGAACAAAGACAGTATATGTAGGTTGACGCTGGGACACATGAATTTTGCCATACTACCAGATATGTTTTTTTAAAGTATTTATTTTTGAAACATTTTCATTAACAAGACAAAAAATAACATTATATAATCGCATTCAGACATGGCCAAGAATTACACCTTCCTTAGTCAGTCAGTGACTTTCTTACGGTTATGCATTGCAATGAGTGATAAAATTTGGGAAAGAGGCCATTCAGCAATGTACAAGTAAAAGGAGAAAATAAAAGCATAGCACACAGCACCAGTAATATCCTGTCCGCCTCACTCCAATACAGATTTCCTTGACCCAACATTCGTACCCAAACACATCGGTCAACCCTATTTATGCACTGAACTGACTAGAACTCTATCATGCTGCTCCGGCGTCCCGACCCCTCAGCAATCACCCCTTGATTTAAGTTGAGTTTCCCACAATCCACAAGCTCCAAATGTCTGAAACTCTCTGGGGAAGATGTGTTTTTTAAATCTAACTTCAGTTTGATGGGAATCTCACTTATCTATTACAGGGCAGCGCAGTACCGCAACTTTTGAAAGCAATGGCATTTTATACAGTAGTCAATAGCTGGTGCATTACTGTGTATACACAATTACTTGCTGTACAATGTCATTGGTGAGATACCTGAAGCCAAAGTACAGATATGGCTTGATTGACATCTGTCCCTGAGCTTCCATACAGAAATGAGGGACACCATGATGGAAACCCGATGGACTCCGTTGTAGGCAATGGAGGTCAGTTAGGTACTGTGATGGAGGCTCTGAACAGTACTTGACACAAATGTGAATCAGACCTAGTGCTGCTGCAGGCCTACTAGTAGGAAGAGTTAACAATCATAAAAGCTTATTCTTGCTTGCTTTACTTCATATAATCCCACAATAGTACCACAACTAGTCATATTCTGTAGGCACTTTCAGATGTTCATAAAACAGGCACACTTTAGCTACTGTATTACAGTAGCTAAATCCACAATTGTAGCTAGATAGTTCACTGCCCCAGACATATGTTTAAATGCCACAGGCAAGGTCCAGTGACTTGTTGGTGACCTTCTTGGCACCCAGGGCAAATGCCTCGTTGGCTCAACCCACAGAGATGCAATACACCTTTTGTGGTTCTGCCGAACTGGACAATTCTAAGATACTATGGTGATCTTTGCTTGGTTCAGTAGAACCGCAAGCGTTCTTAGCATTGTAACAACAATACAGATGCTATAATGTGCCCATATTACATTAAGTTAAAAACAGACAAACTGGTATTCATACTGGTATTCATACAGGTATGACAAAAAACACTCATTACGCTTTTCCGAAAAGTGGCATATCCATGCCAGTTTTAGGTGCATTAAATCAGTGTAAAGTGCGCCTGAAAGTCCAATACTTTCTAAAAACTGGCGTCCGGTATACCTTAATGCACCTAAAAAGGCGCATAGTGGCTTAAAAGGCGCATCGCATAAAAAAGGCGCTTTGCGCAACCCGCGGCGCATGGCATATTATTGGTAGTATATCTAATGTGCCTAACGCAGCACATTGCCCGACGGAGGCGCATAACATATGTAATGTGCCTCAGTAGGCGCATTGTGCAACGGGAGCGCACAGTGCACCATATTTAGGCGCATTACAAAGTGTCGTGTCCGGCGTATAATGCGCCTAGTTTTGATGTACAACACTTCATTTACAACAAGAATATGGCATCAAAAGTGGTTTTGCTGCAAAATAGACCAAAAAACCGGCGTGGCGTGTTGGGACATGTTGCCCTTAGTGATTTGGAAACTTGGTGATCTGTTCACAATCATAATTTAATAATAACAAAATAGAATAGAGTAACAAAATCATCGAATAATAACACAAAAATTACTTTATGATTGTGAATATAATCTTATGTTTTAGGGACAAAATTAATGAACTCAGACGGCAGAAAGAAAAACTGGAAGAGAAGATCATGGATCAGTATAAATTCTATGAACCTTCTCCTCCAAGACGGTACGTTTCATTATATTGGATAGAGGCATGGTCCATGGTTTATTAACTCATCAACATAATTTTTTTTAATATATGAGGGGGTATTGATATGAAGTTGGCCTAGACTAGAAAAAAAAATTATAGGCCTTATGTATGAAACTGTCTAGAAGTAAGACTGTCTTTGCGGTTCATATCACCCAACCAGAGTTCAGCTTTTATTTTACATAGTGCGCTGAAAAAATAAAGACTGATATTTGATTGACTTTTTTACTCATAGCAACCAGTCTTACTGCTAGACTGTTTTAATACATAAGGCCCAATGTTTTTTAAGTAGTACTATTTTATTCAACATAATCACCTCTATACATTTAATGCATTGTTTAAAATGTAAGTCTAATCCTTTAGAATACAAATTGTCACCCTGTTCTGCAAACCACTACTCCACTGCATAAATTACTATTTTGTTTGCCATAAATATTTGTCCTTTCAGTGATTTTTTGAATTGAGAAAATGGGTAATAATCTGATGGGTGTTGGTGTTTCCACAATTTTAGCCTAAGGGCCCATTTACAAGGCACAGGACAATACCGGCTGGTTTTTGTGCCGTGCACAAGGCTGCGATTTCTCCATGATTAGCAGAGAAAAGTCCTCTCCCTTCACATTCACTTGTTCATATTCCATCTGAAAACCGGATGGAAAAATGAATCTGTAGAATGTTTTCCGGACAGACAGCGGTCTGCACGGGTTTTCCATAGAGCCCCATGTAAAAGTTTGCGGCCGGTTTTTCAGATGGTTTGCAAAACTGCAAACTGTCTGAAAAACCGCTGAAAAAACCCGTCCGGGGGGACAACCCTAATTTTGTTGTATAATTTTTTAATATTTTCTTTTGATTGGCTTTCCATGCTCCAAGTAATCTGCATAAAAAATGCCATCCTTGTCCCAGAAAAGGAAGGCAAGAACTTATCTAGAAGACTACTGCCCACAAAACTTTCGGGAACAAGGAGAGCCGGAATGGGTTTCATTTCTTCAAAATTTTTTTGTTTTTTTTGGCTCAAAAGATAATCCAAATTTACTACATTGTAACAAGGCAATCCAAAAAGTTAATTTTTTAATCGTTAAATTGATTGCAAATCCACGGAGACAACATCCTTCTCATTAGTTTTTGACCAGCACTGAAATATTTAGGTATTTATTTTGAAGATAGTTTTCTCATTGCAATTAGTTATGAAGGATATGAAAACATATTTGTATGAGATATTCAAAGTCTCTGAAGCATTTTAGACCAATACATCTATTATTCAAAATCATATTATCGACAGTATATTCTTGTGCTGGCTCAGAATTCGATCTCACAAGCCTCTTCTTGTCCACAACATCTTTTTTGTTTTTTTTCTTTTTAAAATCAGCGCCCAAATTTTCAATGGTTAAATAGGATGGACATTAATCTGCTAATGTTGAGATGTCATCATAAATTCCTTTACCAGACAGTTCTCTTGAAAAATAGGTACTATTGATGATACTTGATTTTGTTCAAGCTCCAACCGGATAAGGTTTACTTTTCTTAATCACAATTTCAAAATTACATAAGCTTTTCTGCTAAAACTTAGTATGCGCTTTTGTCAACGTTAGTACTTGTTTCCATTTCTACAAAATTTATTTTTGTCTGTTAAAAGTATTTAGCCAACTATTAATGAATATTTCCTCATATATGTAAGATATACATTGAGCTCTGTAATGATTTATAGAGACCTTAGTGTATCTCACGCTTATACAAAGAAAATTAGTACTTTATCTTGTAAATAGCTCAGTTCTCTACCCCCCAAAGGAGAGGTAATTGGATAACCTTAAAGATGAGAAAGCTAATCAAGTCTAAGAAGGACGTAAACCGTGAACATCTGAGATCCCTCACTCTTCCACCTTCTCGATCGGAGTCTGGTGAAGGATTCTTACAGTTACCTCTACAGGATAGTCAGGACAGCTCTTCTGTAGGCTCCAATTCTCTTGAGGACGGGCATCCACTTGGAGCCAAAAAGAGCAGCAGTGAGTACTGTTATGTTAATCTCAGTTTGTGTTTTGTTATTGCTTCCTTAATAGACAGTACATCAATCAATGTTGTCACCTTTTCCACTGTTTGGTCTTTTGAGAGTCCACTGGAAAGGCAGAAATATTTTTAATTTTTTTGTTTCATATGTTTTCTTTTCAATGTGTCTTCGCTGTAAATCCTGATTTAACCATAATTTATTTTCAGTGGCCATTGTCCACCACATCACCTCTATCAACTTTATTCATTTTCCTTAACTAGGTTATGCTATGGAAACATTTATTTCTGTACAGATCTCAATAGCGATGATTTTTGAGTATTGAAAACATAGCTTGATCAAAACTATTGGACCATTTATTTTGTGGAAATTGTTTTTAGCCTAATTGTTTCCACTGGCAAAGTGTTTGCATTGTATTAACAATGAATATGTAACAGCAATGACACTTGATCACTGCTAATATTATATATTATATATATATTATATGACCAAATCAATTATTGCAGTGAAATTGTACTTCAGGTCGATTTTATTAAAAACTTAAAATTGACCATATCCTACTAAACCAGAAAAGAGAACAGCAGCCAAAGTTTAGTAATTACGTGTAATTTAATTACAGAAATGGTAGCATTTTATTTTTTTTGGGTGGCAGTCAGTCTTGCTATTTGCAACATTAGGTGTAGCCATATTAACATGTTCCGACCCTATTTCTAAACATATTTACCTCTCTGGTACCCAAACCAGGTCTAGACACTATTCAGGGCAAATGGGGCCCAGCTACACTCTTCTCTAGTTAAAAACAGCCTCAGGATGGATGGGCAGGCAGAGTGCATGACCAAAATAGAGGCAGCCACGCCACCATGCATACAAACAAAAATGGTCAACAAGGTCTCTAAACAACATAAAACCATGCTCCTACTCTTGCAACCAAGATCCCAGCTGTAGCTATATCCTACATGAACCCTTCTTTTTCAGGCTCTCTGTTTCCAACGTTGTCCTCCTCCGGTCGAATGCACTATTTTATCTGGCACAGAAAGCATTTAAGTTAAAAAAAAAAAAAAAATACAATTGTAGTCCAAAAGTCTCTGTGTTTGCATTGTTGTTTCCTGTGGATCCATTGGAGGTCCTGAATGGGATCACAGCACAGTTTGAACCAAGCTTATCCGTTTTTACAAAGCTAAAAACCGATATGGCTGCACTTCTGGTGTCACTGTCATGACTCACTGGAGACAGGCATTGGGTCATACACTGCCTTTAATATAAAACCATGTCGGTGAGCAGAGTCTCAGGAGAACCCTAGTTTTCTCCCTTTACCACATGAACAGGAATCTTGACTTTATTGTAGGGGACTTCAAGGTCAACACCCCCTGATACTGACTTCCAGGACAGTACCAAGGGAGTAGATGGCAACATAATCAAACAGGATGAAGGTCTAAGCTGCTGGAGTTCTTTTTAGTTGGGGATAAAGCCAATGATCAGTGCAGGCAGGGGACAAGGACAATGTCAGGGGTCAAGCCAAAGGTGAAATATGATAAATTAATCTGAAGAAACTCTCTAGAAACAATACAAATCAAACAAGGAAGTAAAGGAAATGTTCCTTTGAATAGTTAGAAGCACCTTGCAATAGATAGGGAAGAAAGCATGGTTTGCGCAGTGGTCATTTAATTCAAGGCGGACCAATGCCTGCCCTATACAGAAGCCAGGGAGCAATAGACTGGCTGCTAAACTTTTTGCTGCAGGTGAGCTGGGAGTCACGTGGAGCGGCAAGGTAGGTAAGTTTCCATGTTAGCGGGCGTAGGAATGAACTGTACCATGGCTTATTACAGTCCCGTACAAAATTGTCTGCCACTACTGAATAGACAAAAATAAAGACTGCTGATCTCTCTAATTTCTGATTTACTAATATATGACTAATACGTTTTGGGTGGAAATCCTATTTACATCTAGTGACACTGGTGAAGCAATATGTAAATTGGTTATGTAATAAGTTTTTCCCCTTTTGGATACTTTAGTTGACATTGGCTTTCTTTATTTGATAAATAAAAGTCAGGTATACAAAGGCTATGTTCACACGGCTTAATTGCGGGGCATACAGTACGCCCCGCAATTATGCCGGGTGTTCGGAGTAGCACTGATCGGCGCGTGCTCCCGCGATGCGAGGGGGCTGGCAGCCTGCCGGCCCCATAGACATGCATTACATAGACATGTCACTAATCTCCCTGAGCATACAATACGATCGTATTGTATGCCCGGGGAGAGGAGGCGTAATCCATAGTTCTCTATAAGCCGTGTGAACTTGCCCAAAAGGTAATGATGGATATAATCCAAGCCTTAGATGATTTAGTTAAGAGCATTCACATAAATATCCACATCCTATTATAAGTTAGAGAGTAAGTTAGAAGGGACTTGAACAAATAAAACTATGGTGACCTAATGACTATGGAACAGGAGTTTTACATTTTATAGGAATTAAATATACCAAAGCCCCGTTTATGCATTAAAGGAAAACCCAACATGGTGTCTTATTACAAACAGATTTGTTCTACATTGAAATACTATAGGGAGAAGAGTTAAAAGTGCTGCTTCCTGGCGGTTTCTAGATATGAATGACAAGTCTCTTCCTATTTGTGCGTAGACAGAATGTCAATGAAGCTGGAGTGGAGACACCCCATGACTCTTCTTACCATTTTCTGCTCATCCTTATCCTATGTTCTCCATGAAATTCTGGAGTGTTTTAAAGTAGAACATGGCTATTTGTATTAAGAACAGCTGTTGGGTTTCCTGCTGCTCATGTTTCAGTCAAAATGAATATTCTGACAGGTTCTCTTTAAATCCTTATGAATTCAACCAAAGTGTCTACAATTTCTGTCTGTCCTCTCCTGCACGGTTATTTTCATTGTCTGTGATAGTGTAAAGTTCACTTTCATTAAGTCTTTATTGTCTTCACATTTATCTGTGCACATCCTATAACTGCACAAGGCAACGGTAATTAGGTTTTAATTAGGACCTGTGACATCTCCTGACTTGTCTGTTTTATTAAATACTTGTGTTCCTTGTGAAGTGACAATTCTGGAGCATCTTCTCTTATAACTTTGTGTTGTAATGTTCCTCAGTTATTGCTTCAAGAAATTTACTACTAAGTCAGATGGGTGTTACCATTACAGTATTCAAATATGCATATCCTGCCCACTCTGTCACCACTGATTGGACAATGTCAGATTGATGGAACACACCTTTATTCGCAACACCCAGTGGACAGGTCAAGTAATACATTTCCAGGAGGAATAACAGGAACAGCACAACATAGAGTTATAAGAGAAGATGCTCCAGAATTGTTTCACAGGGAACACAAGTTTTACTAAAACTTAAAACCTATCAAGAGACTTCACAGGTCCTCTTTAAGGGTTCCAGATCATTTTGACATCTGTTATACTTCACGGATATTTCTGATCAGGACTTCAGTTAAGGGATTACAGCACCTTTAACATGAGTCAAAAAACAAATAATTACTCACTTCCCCGATCCTCTTCCACGACTATTCTGTAGTATCCCAGGTTTTTTCTGGTCCTTTTTTGACACACAGCCAATCACTGACTGAGGCAGGTCACTGGTGTGTTCATTCATTGGCTGAGCATTATTGCCTGTGTCAAGATGAGATCAAGAAGTGATGATCAGCATTGGAACAGTAGTGGTGGGGAATCTGGGAGATTAGCCATACATATTTTTTTTCTTCACTCAATTTGTCCTTTTTAAAATACGAATTATCCTAATAGAAAACCACCTTGAGCATCTTTTATTTGGGGCTGCAGGCAACCAGCATATTAGCTTTACATTTACAGTGGTTAAAATAAGTATTTAATTCACTGGCGATTTTGAAAACTTTCTTAATTACAAAGAATGTAGAGGTCTGTAATGGTTATTGTTGGTATTCTTAATTGTTAAAGACGGAATGTAAAAAACAAAATCCAGAAAATCACATTCTATCATTTTTAAATAATGAATTTGCATTTTATTGCATGCAAGAAGTATTTGATACAATAGAAAAACAGAACTTAATATGTGATATAGAAACCTTTGTTTGCAATTACAGAGGTCAGACGTTTCCTGCATTTTTTTAACCAAGTTTGCACACAGCAGGAATTTTGGCCCACTCCTCTATACAGATCTTCTGCAGGTCTTTCAGGTTTCAGGGCTGTTGCGGGCTTTATTGAGTTTCAGCTCCCTCTCAAACTTTTACGATTTAGTCCAGGGCTGGAGACTGGCTAGGACCTTGAAATGCTTCTTGCAGAGCCACTCCTTAGTTGCCCTGACAGTGAGTTTCAAGTCATTTTCCTGCTGGAAGAACCATCCACGACCCATCTTCAATGCTCTTACTGAGGGAACGAGGTTGTTGGCCAAAATCTCGTGATACATGACCCCATCTACCATCCCTTCTATACGGTGCAGTTTTCCTGTCCCCTTTGCAGAAAAGCTCCCACAAAGTATAATATTTCCATCCCCATGCTTCACGGTTGGGACAGTGTTCTTGGGGTTGTACTCATCCTTCTTCTTCCTCCCCCAAACACTGTGAGTGGAGTTCTATTTTGGTCTCATCTGACCACATGACCTTCTCCCATGCCTCCTCTGCATTATCCAGATGTTTATTGGCAAACGTCAAACAGGCCTGGACATGTGCTGGCGTGAGCAGAGGGACCTTGTGTGCCCTGAAGGATTTTAATCCATGACGGCGTAATGTGTTACTAATGGTAATCTTTGAGACTGAGGTCCCAGCTCTATTCAGGATATTGACCAGGTCCCTCCATGTAGTTCTGGTCTGATTGCTGACCTTTATCAGAATCATTCTTACCCCACGAGACGAGATCTTGCATGGAGCCCCAGACTGAGGACGATTGACATTCATCTTATATCTCGACCATTTTCTAATCATTGCACCAACAGTTGTTGCCTTCTCACCAAGTTACTTGCCTATTGTCCTGTAGCCCATCCCAGTGTTGTGCAGGTCTACAATTTTGTCCTTGGTGTTCTTAGACAGGTCTTTGGTCTTGGCCATGGTGGAGAGGTTGGAGTGTGCAGTTGTCTTTTACACAGGTAACAAGTTCAAACAGGTGCAATTAATACAGACAGTATGAAGAGTAGGAGGGCTTCCTAAAGAAAAACTAACAGGTCTGTGAGAGCCAGAATTCTTGCTGGTTGGTAGGTGATCAAATACTTATTTCATGCAATAAAATGATAATTATTTATTTAAAAATCATACAATGTAATTTTCTGGATTTTGTTTTCGATTCGATCTCACCATTGAAGTGTACCTACGATAAAAATTACAGACCGCTCCATCATTTGTAGGTGGGAAAACTTGCCCAATCACCAGTGTATCAAATACTTATTTTCCCTACTGTATGTCTATGTAGGATGTCTATAAAAAAAAAAACCTTGACCCCTGTAAGGAAGTATTTTCTTTATTATACTTCTGGTGACCTGCCTGGTTTGGGCAGCTGGAGGGAATAGAGAGGTGGGAGCTCATGCATGGGTCTCTCACCTCTGTGGGAGTTAAAAGTGTTACTTTTCGATATGAGACACTAAATAGACCTAATAGTGAGAGTTTGATAGGATTTTTCTGTGGTCTAGGCAATCCTCCGTAAACCAAACAGTCAAGACTTAAATTTACATTTTTGTCTTGGCTGTGCTCAGAACTCCCTAAGAAATGAACAGAGAGAGAGGCGCATGCACGGGCACCTCTGTTTCCATGCAGCCACTTTACGTCAGCAAAACTAACATGATGGGAATACCCCTATAAGAAATTGATCGGCACAGCATCTTGAGCCTATTCAGAACAAAATAGTATTTTTGAGTGGACATTCATTGTATTGCCAATCAATGTAAGCAACACATAGTACACACATTTTTTGTAAAGAGATACGGGTAGATGACACTTTTTAGTGCACATCAGGATTGATTGTGCTGTAGCTGATTTATCTCACACCATGTATGCAAGTCTGAGTTGACTGCAATTCTTAGGCCCCGTTCACACAGCTTATTTGCCGACGGATTGGCGCCGTATTCCGTGCCGGATTTTCGCTTCAATACGGCGCCAATCCGTCGGAGTCATTACGGTAATTCACTGCTCTCATAGAGAACAGTGGTATCCGTCGCTCCTCCCCGCTCGGCAAATCCGCCGCGGGGGGAGAAAGTGACATGCACATTATTTACGGCGCGGACGCGCCGTAAACAATGCATTGTCTATGGGGCCGGGAGCGGCGCCCCCGCCGCGCTCCGGGCCCGCCCCCGTCCCGCCCCGTATTCACGGCGGATTTGTGCGCTCAATACGGCGCACAAATCCGCCGTGAATAAGCCGTGTGAACACGGCCTTAGGCTACACAGCATAGGACAAAAAACACGTCGAAAACCAAAACCTAAAAACCGCTTTGAACCTGAGTATTTTGTCAGTTTTTTGTCCAAAGCAGCTGGGTTTCTGATGAGTTTTTTGGGTGGCTTTTAGTTTTTTGTGGAGGTTTTTGTTTGAGCAGTTTTTCAGGCAGTCTATGTGGAAAGTTCTAACAAGCAGAGGTTTCTAAATACTAAAAACCACTGAAAATCTGACGGAAAACCTATAAATGTATAGGTACACACTGTTGTGGCAGCAAAAGCTATGCAAATGCAATACAATATCAGTAGCACTGTAGAAACACTAAAAAAAACAGTCAAAGAGGACATAAGAATTTTTGGAACAGCATTTCTGCTAATATGAAAAATATGAAAAAATTTGAGGTTCTTAGTGTACATTTTAATACTAGGAAGGTTGCATCGTGTTATTTCAGCATTCTGATATTTATTTAAAGAAACATTCCAGTTGTATTTTACCTTCACCCAAAAAAGGAGACAAAGTGGGGGCCTGTGTCTCAGAATATTACAACCTTAATTTATTAATATAGTGGCAACATATTCCGTAGTACTGAATATTAGGCTATCCCTGATACATCACTACTTCCATGCCAATATCTGTGTTCTGTCTTCTGTTCACAATTTTTTGCACTATGGAAAGCTTTGCATACTGTAAGATATGGGGAAAAAATGTTTTGTTCTAGGAAACATTTTTTTTCAGCAAACTATTTGTATGGTATTAGCTGTGTCCATGTCATACCCATCGTACACTGGTGTAAGTCTCTTGTGTCTAGTCGTGCATGTTTAGCTGAGAATCAGACATGCTCATTTCTGTCTTTCGTTTCAGCATTTAACTTCTTCCATGTGTTCTTCTCCTTTTTCCCCTTTCATTTCTATTTTTTTCCCTGTTTTCTCGTTTTTGATTTTTTTCTTTCTTCCCATGCTGTGACATAAGCACTGAAAAGACTGCCCTTTATGAGGAACAGACCGAAGGATAAAGACAAAATGAAGGCCCTCTACCGCCGCTCTGTGTGTAAGACATTAAAATGGTTCAGCTAGCTGTACTTGGCTTCCATCACTAATACCTCCAATAAGCTTATCCCGGACTGCGCTGTTTGTCCTAACATGCCAAAAGCAAGTCCTGCTGCCAAAAACCGAGCACTTAAAGGGGAAACTTCCTGAATTTGTATCCAGAGATAAATAAGTGGGGCTCTGGATTTTGCATCTTTCTCAAGTGAATTACCAATAACATAAGCCTGCTCAGTGCATAGGCTGGCAAAGCATATTTAGGTCTGTAGCACATGGCCCTGTAGGACCTAACAAATTTACAATGTACAGCATGGCTGGTAATTTCATCTGTAGTCAGTAAAAACAGAATCTGTAACAAACATAAATAATTCCCTGACCGTATTATGGATCATAGAGATAAGTCGCATACCTAAAACTGGTTAATATATTTTGATCGTATATTCTCTATGAAAATTGATTGAGATTAAGGGGGTTCTCTGGTTTAGAAAAGTTAACTTAATATGGAGTTTTGAGATAATGGAGTGGGGTCCCATATCTAGGAACCTCCTCTCTTGGCCAGAATGGAGAGTAGTAACCAAGAGCAGTTACAAAGAGCACCCCACACTCTGGAGGACCTGTCTTGTCCTGCAGTGCACAGTCAGCCAATTAATTTAGATGTATACTTTGTTATGCTTCATTTCCCCTGTGGTGGTGCTGCAGGGAAACTGAACACTTATTGCCAGGTTTTCACATAGATTATAGTTAATTGAAGGAGGTCCCAACAGGTGAATAGTCTGTGAGCACCTTATTGTCAAGGGACTCTTCTTCTAAATAGGAATTGTCTGAAGCGTAGAACCCTTTAACTTGGTATGGGTCTAATATCTTCCTCAAACATTAGTCAGGTTTATTGCAAATTAAAATAAGTTTAGGGTTACAGATACTGTACTTTCCCTTTCTTCCAATATGACAATGTGTCCAGCCACAATCTGGTGACTGTACCAGCAGGGAGGTGCATTAGGTAATGACTTCACTTTGAAAAAGGGTGCAAATTTTGCTCATTTATAAAACACCACAGCGACAGAGAATTATACCTATGTCTTTTAAATGCAGATTTGGTGTAAATGAGTGTATAATGTCTGGCTTCAAAAAGGTTACTTTGGATGAATCCATTACCTGCACACAGATGAGGCACCCATTTTGTAAGTTGAGCCAATATTTGACCAACCAGTTGTAGATTCGACGTTCCTTGGATATCTTAAATCTCATATTTCAGAGATGTCATTTTTTTTCTCCACAATGGTTCAGCCCTCAAAATAGCTTGCACGTCAGGGATGTAAGTGGCAGGTCCATGCTAAGTTCATGCTGAAGAACTTGGCTTTCAAAAATAGATGCATTTTATGAAGAGCCATCTTTAAGATGATTTCCAAAACACAAAGCCTGCTCTGGCCATGGACCCCTTCTTCAGTGCTGAAAACAACCCATGTGCTTCCAAAGGGGTCTCCAGTGCCTTGTTGCTTAGCATTGGTCTCCCTTTCGATAGCACAAGGTGCCTTTACAAGTCCCCTTACCATTTGGTGGTAAAAATTTGTGGGGTTTAAACCCACTTGCCTTGGGCTTTGGTCGGCTCTTATATTTAGTGATACAGCTAGTTCCTTGATAACTTAATGGTTAAGCAACAATCTGACCAGCAAAATGACTGCCTCCACTGTGTGAAGGAAACCGTAACCACTATGTGTACTGCTTATTTCACCATGTCATATCATCTCTGCCATTTGTAAGCAACAAAGCTTCCCCGCAAGCTAAGCTGCTCATCACGGCAGCAATAGCATTGCAAAAAATAAACGACAGGCTTTAAAAAGTAAAAAAATGCCACTTTTTCTGAAAATCCACGCATATCATCCTCCACAAAATGCATGTCATAACCAAACTGGCTTTTTGTGAACTTGTAGCTGTTTTGACCTGCAATACGCATTTAATGCTTGTATGGCTGTCATAGTAAAGCTTGCTAAAGATGGCATGAGCAGTATCACGCTGATTCATTTGCTTTCATTTGCATCCCAGCCATGAATGACCTGGTCCAGTCCATGGTCTGGCGGGGCAGGGGACGGTAGTGCGAAAATCGGGAGGGCCCCTGTGAAATTCCTACCGGCAAAAGGAGGAAGGATTTGGGAAATAGGGCCCTTTTCCCCAAACAGCAATAAACTTTTCAAGGGGCCCCAGTCCGGGTTTCCCGAACCAAGCGATATTAAAGTAAAAATAAAAACATGTTTTTTTTCTTGGCATTTTTTCAATAGTTGGTAAATTTTGGAAAAAATTTTTGGGCAGGACTAATTTATGCTTTTTTCCAATTTTTGGGACCGTGTCAAAAATTTTTTTAAAGTTGTAAGGTTTCTTTTGATGGAAAACTTTAGGTATGTCAATTATCTCAGACGGGGGTGTTTGATAAAAAAGTTTTAATTCCCCTCAATAGACAGAATCTTGTTCAGGTAACATTTGCCATGTAGGCCAATCACTAATACAATAAATTTAGTCTATCAGCTGTAAAGCCGACAATTAGGTTTTTTCCACATTTTGAAAAAACCTCTTCAAAAACAGATTATAAGGGGGGGGCCCAAATTTGGGGAATGAGGGTCCAGAGCCCCCTTTTAAAAAAAGTAAGAGGACACTAATATTATAAATAGCATGTGATCAATTGGGCTCTTCTACAGATTTTCTAGTCTGGTCTACGATCTTGACCACTTAGCTCCATGACAATGTGGGGAATACAAACATTAACCACTATGTTAAAACCCCAAAATTCCCGGGAAAATGAAATTTTGCATTTTTTTTTTTTTCTCCGTCCCTATGCAATTACAAATTCATATAAGATATTGTCCTTCTCAAGCTCCTGAAAACTCCTGAATCGCAGGGCAGACCCCTCTCACTTTTTCATTTATGCGTTATTTTATAGTCAAAAGTAGGGGAAAGAGCTAATGATTGTTCTATTGTTCTTTGGAGAGGGATAGATACGATTAGACTGGACCACAAGGATATACAATACATTAAATAATAATGGGGTAATATTTTTCTGCACTGGAGAGGGGGGGGGGGTCATCACACTTATCAGATTTTTGCTGATAAGAATTATACCTCTCAGGCCATAGTCGACCGTAAAGAAGGACCATTAAGGAAACCCTTTTTTGTTTGCATCAGGCTTACAGAAGGAGAGTAATACCCCAGGGAACTTTAAAAAAAAATTATTTAAAATAACAAACCCCCCCAATAAAAAAAAAAAAAAATGTTGATATAGGTTTTCAGGGATTTTGAAAAGAAACCCTTTTTATGGTAGTGTCCCCTTTAAAAAACCGGGGGTGAAAAACCCCCCCCCCCCCAAACCCCCCCCGGGTATAATTCCCTGAATTTGATTTTGACCCATATTTACTTTTTCCCTTTGTTTTTTTACTTAACCATTACAAACCGGGGCCCCTATTGGTTTAAGGAAAAGGTTTTTAATTTATTAATAAAGTTTTTTTAATTAGGGGTAAAAAGGGGGCTTGGGGGGGGGGAAGGGGGGCCCCCCCCCAAAAATTAATACGGGGGTTTTCCTAAAAGGGGAAAGTGGGGCATTCCGAAATTTCCCGTTTAAAGTGCTTTAAAACCCGATTTGAGTGTTTCTTTTTTTGGTTTTCTTCTTGTACCTCTTAATGTCTCCATTAAAAAATGGGAAGTATTTGTATTATGATTTTACCAAATAGGTTATCATTTTAAAAATGTAAAAGGGTTTTGTTTTTCACTTTTTAGGTTTTTAAAAAATGTTTCCCTTTGGGGCCCAAAGGGTGTAGTATGGGGCTTGGGACCCCTTTTTACTGGGGTTGGAAACCCACATCTATCAAAAATTTATTGACCCGTTTTAAGAAACCCGAATTTTAATAGCTCCAAAGTATCCTTTAAAAAAAAGGGGAGCACTACTTAAATTTAAGGAAAAGGCGGACCCCCCCCCCGCATTTTTAAATGAAAAAAAAAACCCATTCAAGGGCTTTAAAGGGTTTGGGATTTTGGGGAAAAAAATCACAAGGCTTTCCTTGAATTTTTAAAGGGTTTTTTTTTTATTTCCCTGAATTTTTCCTTTTGGGAAAAGGGAAATTAAAAAACAATTTTTGTTTTTTATTTTGCTTTGTTTAGGAGATAAAAAATTTTTTTTTGGTTGACTAAACTGCGCCCAAAAAGTCCAACCCCTGAGAGTCACTCCTGCTGGTTCTTTAGCACAGAAGCTTACTTTTCCTTTTTTTTAAAGACGGTTTTTTTAAGGGATTAGGGGGCTATAGTTTTTATGACTAAAATTATTTTAAAACTCCTGCAGTTTGTCACCCGTAAGGAAAAGCTTGGGGGAAGAATGATGGGCACTGTTTTTAGAACCACCAACAGGGGGGTTGGAAACCCAAAGGGTTGGGTTTTGGTTTTGGGGGTTGGGAAAAACTCTCTTTTTTTTTTAAAACATTTTTATTAGGGTTTTTTATTTTTTGGAATTTAAAATGGGGAGGGAAAGGGGGAAACTTTTAGGGTTTTTGGGTTTGATAAATGGGGAGGGGTTTATAAAATAAGAGGGAGAAGCTGAACTTTTGTGTTATATAGGGGTTTTTAAAAATTGGGATAGGGATGGGGGAGAAGTGAGCCTTTTTAATAGGGAAAATATAAAGGGGTTATATTGGGAAATTTTTTGGAAAGGGGAGAAGCTTTAGTCTGGGGATATATTGGGGTTATATGATTAGGGGAGAGAAAATGAGTCTGGATTTATAGGGGGTTTTATGTTGAAGGGGGAGAAGCTGAGCTCTGTGATATTAGGGTTTTATGATAGAGGGAGAGAAAACTGAGCTTTTGATATTAATTTTTTTTTTAAGGGATATTTTTGGGGGTTGGGGTGGCCTTAATTTTGAGGTTTTTAAAAAGAAAAAGGGAAAAACCTTTGGGAAAATGGGGGGAAAGTACTCGTGAAAACCTTTCAACAAAAAAAGGTAATTGGGAATTGAAGTGGAGGGTGAGGATACAAAGCAAACTGTCAATTTTACGGGAAATTTTGTTTGTGTGGGAAGCAGTAATTTTCCACTTTCTGTTTTGGTTTTCTTCTTTTCACTCAAAAATCCTGCCTCAATTATGTAAACCTATATATCACAAAACGCTGCTTCTCTCCCTTTATCAAAGGGGTTGGGGCCAAAAATTCTGACATAAAATTTGGGGCCCCCAAGATAAAATTTGTATGCAATTTTACACCACATTTACTATGTGTTTTAGACAGTTTTCAGAAATTTCTGCGCCTCGTGACCTCTGTAACTGGGGTGTGACTTTGCAAAAAGTAGCGTGGGTTACCAGAAAACCAAAAATAAGACGTCTAAATTTAACTTTAAAAAAGTCTGAAGTTAAATCACATCCCGGGGCCGTTCCCAGGCTTTTGCAAACAGGGGGGTGAAGAAATTTTCCCCCCCCCCCCCGTCCCCCTGCCCTTTTAAAAAAATCACCACAAAAAGACCAATAAAAAAAAGAAAAAAATACAAAATTTTTAAAAATAGGTTTTTTACGTTTTTAAAAAAACAAAATAGTCACAAAAATTACCAATTAAAAGTGCTACACTAACCAAAAGGAAACCCAGGTTAAATTGTTCCCAAAAGTTCCCACTTTAAAACCCCCCCTTATCACCGCAATTTGTGCCGAAATACCGCCACAAACCCTGCCACGTATTTACCAAAAAAGGTTTACTGGGAAAAATACCCCAAACCCCCATGAATTTTTCCCCCCAAAACAAAAGCACATGTGGGCCCAATTTAATTTCCATAAAAACTATGGGCCACCCTATCCCCCACCCAAAAAGTGCCCGAATAAAACAAAATGACCATTTTTGAAAATTAAAAAATTTTTACTAAAAATTTTTACCAGCTTTTTGTTGGGGGCCCTACAATTTATGGATACCAGTTGTTCACAGGCTCTGAGACATAAATGATTACAGTAAAATTATATCTTTTGAATAAAGGAGACTTCTCTGAAGAGTTTTTTCTTTTCTTCTTCTTTTCCCAAATCCCCGACCAAACCCTGATTTTCTTTTCCCGGCCCCGGGCCCCTTCACTGTAAGATTTACAAAAAAAAAATTTGGCTCTACTTTTCCATACTTCTCCACCAAATTCCCATCTTTTAAAAAAAACCCCAAATTTATAGCAACCCCAAAATTTCTAGCCCTGTAGTTTGCCCCTTTTACCCAAAAGTATTAAAAAAACCCCCCTGTAGCCAGATTTTAAAAATTTGGCCCCGTTGGCCCGGGAGTTTTATGCCCGTGTAGCCCTTTAATTTCCCCTTTACTGTTTTTGGCCCCAGACAGGGAAACCCCCAAACTTTAGCCATGTAATACCCCCTGTAGCAAAATTTGCCTTTCTCCCCCGTAGCATTTAAACCCCCGGGGCCATTTAAACAGGGCCCCCCCTAGCCAAAAAAGTAGCCAAATGTGCCAGATAAACTGCCCTCCCGTAACCAGTTAGGGGAGCCCCGCCCCGTAGCCATGTAATACCCCCCGTAGCCCCCTAGTAGCCCCCCTGTTGCCATGTAACACCCCCCCTTTTGCCGGTTTTCCAACCCCCTTGCCGGTGTTTCCCCCGTTTGCCCTGTAATCCCCCCGTTTGGGGAAGGGAGTTGCCCCCTTTTGCCCTTTTTTCCCCCATAGCCAGGGGGAGTTTCCCTGAGCCTTTTTTTTAACCCCAAAAAGCCAGGTAGTTGCCCTTTTTAGCCCTTTTTAACACCACTCCCCCCTAGCAAAAGGGAGTTGCCCCCGTAGCCTTTTTTTAAACCCCCCCCCCATAGCCAGGTTGTTGCCCCTGTAGCCATTGTTAACCCCCCATAGCCAGGTAGTTGCCCCCAATAGCTAATTATAATAAAATAATAACAAGTTGCCTCACTGGGATCCCTGCAGCGCGTCCTGGTCCCGGAGCCGGTATTCAGTGTAAGCAGCGTGACGTCATCACACCGCTTACACCCAGCCGCCCCCAGTGAGCGCTGATACATACAGGGGAGGAGGCAGGAGGGGAACAATACGTCCTGCCTCCTCCCTTTAGCAACGTATGCACCGCGAGTGTGTGCAGCAGCTGTGCAGAGTCAGAGGCCGAACCCCAGGCGGGCGAGGCGGCCGGCTGCGGCACCCCCCTCAGGTGAGCGGCGCCCTGGGCAATCTCCTGCCCCGCCCGCCCCTAGGAGCGGCCCTGGTCACGATTGATAAATGTGCCCCAATATCTTTTAAGACACTGAGGAACTGACAAAAAAAAAAAGTTCATAGAAAAATTATATAGCTTTTCTTCCTACAATATATAACCTTGCCAGAATAAAGGTCAGCATAAGTCAACATTGCGGTGATGTCTTTTTTGTGACAGGTCTAGAGAACGTGCCTC
The DNA here is from genome assembly GCA_025379985.1 of Phyllomedusa bahiana. Lineage (NCBI taxonomy): Eukaryota > Metazoa > Chordata > Amphibia > Anura > Hylidae > Phyllomedusa > Phyllomedusa bahiana. The sequence goes on from JAODAL010004761.1 coordinate 56,355, forward strand.
TCTAAACTAATGTCAACTGTAAGAATCAACCTCCATTAAAAAAAGTATAGTATTTATCAAAGGAATATTTTCCATATCATAACTTTTTGGTATAGATATGAGGCTCCATGTATGATATGTATTGTATGTTCCTTGAAAATCTTTAGGAAGTGCTACTTTTTTTTTAAGCATTTTTGCATTTCCATCTTGCCTCAACTTGTTCTTCCTGGTTTTTGTTTTCTAGATGGTGCATCCTATGAGGATGTCAGTGGTCATGGTGTCAATGATGATTCTTATATGACAAACTCAGCTTTAGGTAATTATTCTTTTTGTAAATTCTTATGCATGATGACTTCTACTAACGGGACATAATGCTAGGTAATCTCTTTTTCTCTTCTATTTCTATTGGTTAACCACTGACATCTTATTTGTTAGTACACTGTTCAAAAAAAAAGGGAACACTTAAACAACACAATGTAACTCCCAAGTCAATCACACTTCTGTGAAATCAACCTCTCCAGTTATGAATCAACACTGATTGTGTATCAATGTATCTTGCTGTTGTGCAAATGGAACAGAACAGGTAGAAATGTTTAGAAATTAAAGCAAGACAACCCCTATAAAGGAGTGGTTGTGCAGGTGGTTACCATAGTCCATTTCTCTGTTCTCACCCTTGTTGTCTGTTGTTTTGGTCACTTTTGCTTATTGTTATTGCTCTCACCTCTAGCGGTAGCATGGAGTGGTGTCTACAACCCACAGAAGTTGTTCAGGTAGTGCAGCTCATAAAGAATGGCACATCAATGTGAGCTGTGACAAGAAGGTTAGCTGTGACTGTCAGCAGTATCCAGAGCATGGAGCAGATACCAGGAGACAGGCCAGTACAGCAGATGTGGAGGGGACCGTATGAGTGCAACAACCCGGTAGTAGAACCGTTATCTCCTCCTTTGTGCAAGGAGGAACAGGAAGAGCAGTGGAGAGCCCTGCAAAATGACCTCCAGCAGGCCCTTAATATCCATGTGTCTGCTCAAACTGTCAGAATCAGACTCCATGAGGGTGGTATGAGGGCCTGACGTTCACTAGTCGATGTTGTGCTTACAGCCCAACATCATGCAGGGCAATTGGCATTTGCCAGAGAACACCAAGATTGACAGATTCGACATTGGCGCCCTGTGCTCTTCACGGATGAGAGCAGGTTCACACTGAGCACGTGAAAGTCTGGAGATGTCGTGGAAAACATTCTGCAGTCTGCAACATTCTCCAGCATGACTGGTTTGGCAGTGGGTCAGTAAAGGTCTGGGGAGACATTTCTTTGGAGGGTCGCACAGCCCTCCATGTGCTAGCCATAGGTACCCTGACTGCCATTAGGTAACGGGATGAGATCCTCAGACCCATTGTGAGACCATATGCAGGTGTAGTGGGCACTGGGTTCCTTTTGATGCATGACCATGCTAGGCCTCATGTGGCTGAAGTGTGTCAACAGTTACTGCATGATGAAGGCTTTGATGCTGTGGACTGGCCTGCCCATTCCCCAGACCTGAATCCAGTCGAGCACATCTGGGACATCATGTCTCATTCCATCCACCAACACCACCACAGACTGTTCAGGAGGTGACTGATGCTTTAATCCAGGTCTGGGAGGAGATCCTTCAGGAGCACATCTGCTGCCTTATCAGGAGCATGGCCAGGACTTGTAGGGAGTTCATACAGGCACGTGGAGGACTCACATACTACGGAGTCTCATTTCCTTGTCTTGAGACAATTCCACTGAAGTTGGAATAGCCTGCAATTTTACTTCCACTTTGATTTTGAGTATCATTACAAATCCAGACTCCATGGGATATTACTTTTGATTTTCATTGATAAATTTTATGTTTTATTGTTCTTAATGCGTTCAACTATGTTATGAATAAAGAATTGCAACTGGAATACTTCATTCATTGAGATCTAGGATGTGTTATTTTAGTGTTCCCTTTATTTTCTGAGCAGTGTATTTTTATGTATTCTCTATATTTAACACACATATCTGAAACACATCTATTAATGATTAGAAACAATGATTGGTACTAAGGGCGACTATTTCCAAACCCAACGCCAATTAGCAGTTTTTTTAGGTTTCTATATTGCGCTAAAACCGCTTTTGACGCCATATTTTGGATGTAAATGAACTGTCGTACACAAAAACTAGGTGACCGACACATTGTGATGCGCTGTGCGCCTCCATAACGAAATGTGCCCATTGAGGCGGATAGCACATCATTACAAGTGTATATGTGTTAGGCATATTATACATTTTACAAGTACTGTATGTGTTAGGCGCATTTCATATACTTGTAATGATAAGCTATGCGCCTCCATGCACGATAGGCGCATTACATACGCTTCTAATGATATGCTATATGCTGCGATTTGCGCTATCGCGGCACACAACATTTCATTGGTAGAGTATGTAATCCCCCTATCGTGCACAGAGGCGCATAACTTATCATTACAAGTATATGAAATGAGCCTAACACATACTTGTAAAATGTGAAATGCGCCTAACACTTATACACTTGTAATAATGTGCTATGTGCCTCAATAGGCGTATTTCGTTATGGAGGCGCACAGCGCATCATTTTTAGGCGCTTTATGTTTACTATGCAATGAATACCTGATGTCAGATTTTTGATAGTGTCTGACTTTCTGGTTCACTTTACACTTATTTAATGCACCTAAAAACTGACGTAGCACCGCCAGTTTTCGGACATCTCGCCCTAAGTGTTCTCCTGTCACAAGCCTACACATTTGGCCCACTTGCGACCCACCAAAGGACTTCTAGCAGCCTGCAGCAGCCTATAAATGGATGTGGCTTGCATGAAATCCATCCACAAGATAAATGGTACCACCCAGTTTGGAGCTGCCTTGAGGCGCTCCAGAGCAGCCTGTGGTTGTGCATGTCTGTCCTATCACATTGCTTTTAGTTGTTTTACAATGTGAATTACACAGTGATGTTTACTGGCACAAACCGAGGGCGAGCATAGCCGTGTAGTGAGCATCATAAAGAGCCTTTTATACCGGCCAATTGCCGGTTGAATAAGCGCTTATAAGGATATTTGCTCCCCGCATGTAAACGGCCCTGATTTCAGCCTCTTTTAATGTGGGGAAAAAAAACATTGGGCTAATTTACCAAAACTGTCTAATCATAAAACTGGGTTTGTTGCCCATAGCAACCAATCAGAACTCAGCTTTCATTTTTTAAACTGATCCAGAAAAATGAAGCTGGCCTCTGACTGGTTGCTATGGGCAACAAAGACTGTTTTAGACCGTTTTAGTAAATAAGGCCCATTGTCTGTTAGCAGCAAATCTCCCCATGTAAACAATAATGAAAGTAAATGGCCAAAGGAATGGTTCCAAGTGATGAACAATCGTTGTGCGCCTGCTATTTTGGCTCTGTGTTGGCCCATTTTGAGGAGCGCTGGTTGAATTGCAATAAGTTGATCTGATTTCCTAATCAGCAGTTATCAGCCCAGTTATCAGCCCAGGTAAAGGAAGCCTCACATATTATATAGTCTGTGTTAGGCTGGGTTCTCACATTGCAGTTGAAAAACACAACAAAAACGTAAGCAATTAAAAACGCACTTTTTTTTTTTTAATTGACCCAAATTTTATCTGTGTTACAAAACCACCTATATTGAAAAAAAAAAAAAAAAAAAAAAAAAAAAAAACGCATGCACTTTTGATACAGTTGATGAACACAACAAAAACGCAGCGTGAGAACCCTGCCTTAGGCATCTTTTAAGTGTCTTTAACTAAAGTTCTTCTATCAGTAAACCTGAAGCAATGTAAAGAATTTTTCCAGATTTTTTTGCATTTGTAAATAGCACATTGCAGCTCGTCAAAAGCGGTATCTTTTACGGGGACATGAAATAATCAACTACGCGTGTAATAAGAATGCTTAAAAGGATGTTCCCAAGAAGCAAAGTCCAGTGCCACGGTCGGATCTCAGCTACACAATGCTGCGAGTTTACCATGCATGAGAATGAGGACGACAGCTGCAAGTGCCACCTTCCTCATTCTCATGTACGGTCGCAGTTAGCCGAGCGCCGACCCTTTAAGTAACTATCTTGTAACTGTGTGAAAGTATGAAGAAATTAAGAACTGAGTGCTGCCTTTCCTTCTGTAGATCCGTTGTGCCCCTACATTTTGTCCACAATTAGAAAAACAGAAAGCCATGTTTTAGATGAAAGCAACATTTCAGCTCCTCTATGAAACCATTTTTTAAGCTTCGAAATGGCTGCATAGAGGAGATGAAACATTGCTTTCACCTAAAACATGGGTTAATAAAGCTACACTGGTAAAAGAAGTTGAAGTAATGCTTTGTTCTTTTCAGTTTGTGGATTACTGGAGGTAAAGAGTCAGACTCTTCAGCAGTTTGCACCCTTTATATGTTATCTTTTTGGTAGTGCTGCCTCTGTAGACTTTTTTGTGTCACTACATTGTAGGACACGGTCAACACTAAGGCATAGTTGCCAACTTTTGAAAGTTGAAAAAGCAGGAGACTCTAGTGGCGGCGCGCGTAGCGCGCCGCGGCAAAAATTTTGCATGGACACGCCCATCTTGTCGGTATGCCACGCCCCTTCAAAAAGCCACACCCACTCCACCTAACTGCATAACGGCTTTGGAAAGAAAGCCAGGTAGATGCCCTTATAGCCAGGTATTACCCCCCTTAACCAGGTAGTGCCCCTTACAGGTGGTAGATGCCCCTTGTAGCCAAGTAGATGCCCCCTCTGTAGCCAGGTAAAAGCCAAATTTGTAGCCCGGTAGATGCCCCCCTTTTTTTAGCCAGGTAGGGCCCCCTTTTTTTAGCCAAAAATATGCCCCCCTTGTTTGCCAGGGAGTTTCCCCATCCCGTTTTGCCAGGGAGTGCCCCCATTGTTGCCAGGTAGTGCCCCATTGGTTGCCAGGGATTGGCCCCCCCCTTGTTTTCCCGGTTTTTTCCCCCATTTTTTTGCCCGGGAATTTCCCCCCCTTTTAGCCCCGGGAGTGCCCCCATCTGTTTGCCAGGGAGTCCCCCATCTGTTAGCCAAAGGGAGTGCCCCATTTTTAGCCAGGTAGGCCCCCTCTGTTAGAAAATAGTGCCCCCCTTTAAACCAAGTAGTGCCCCCATCGTTTTTTTTTTGCCAAGTAGTGGCCCCCCCTCGTTAAACCAATAGTGCCCCCATTTTTTAAGCCAGGTATGCCCCCATTGGGGTTTGCCAGGTGGTTTCCCCCTTGGTTGCCAGGTAGTGCCCCCATTGGTTGCCCCGTAGTGCCCCCATTGTTTTCCAGGTTGTGCCCCCCTTTTTGCCAGGTAGTGCCCCCATTGTTTGCCAGGTAGTTCCCCCATTGTTTGCCAGGTAGTGGGCCCCCATTGTTTTGCCAGGGAGTGGGCCCCCCTCTGTTAGCCAGGTAGTGGGCCCCCCTCTGTTGCCCGGGATTTCCCCATCGTTAGCCAGGTGGGGCCCCAAAACTTAGCCAGGTAGTGGCCCCCCTTTTTCCAGGTAATGCCCCCCCTGTTGCCAGGGAGTGCCCCCTCTGTTGCCAGGTAGTGCCCCCCCTTTGGGGCCCGGGAGTGCCCCCCTTGTTTGCCAAAGGGATGCCCCCTTTGTTGCCCGGTTTGTGCCCCCCTTTTTTTTGCCAGGTATGTGCCCCCCTTGTTTTCCAGGTAGTGGGCCCCCCTCTTTTTAGCCAGGTATTTCCCCCCTTTTTTGCCCGGGATTTCCCCCCCTTTTTTTGCCAGGGAAAAGCCCCCCCTGTTGCCAAGGGAGGTTTCCCCCTCTGTTGGCCCCGGAAGTTTCCCCCCTTTTTGCCAGTTGTGCCCCCGCTGGGTTTCCAGGAAGTGCCCCCTCTGTTAGCCCAAAGGGAGTGCCCCCATCGTTTGCCAAGGGGAGGCCCCCTTTGTTGCCAGGGAGTGCCCCCTTTTTTCCAGGTAGTGCCCCCCTTTTTTCCAAAGGGGGTGCCCCCATTGTTTTCCCCCTTTTGGCCCCCTCTGTTTTGCCAAGGGAGAGCCCCCTAAAAAATAATAAAAAAAAAAAATAATAAAATTCCAAATCACCTAAAAAAAGGGTCTTTGCAAACGCGGCCAAACTCCTGCCCCCATTCCCAGCGAAGCAGGGAAGGAGAGCAGCTGCGCGTCACCCCCCCCCCCTTCCCCCCGCGCCGCTGAACTGTATGTTTCGGGAACCCCACCGGCGCCGGGAAAAAAAACAGGGGGAGGAGGGAGGAGGGAGGGGATCCCTCCCGCCCCCCTCCCCCCCGCCCCCCCCCAGTTAAAAAAACCCCCCCGGGGGGGGTGGGGCCCCCCCCCCCCCCCCCTGCCCGGGCCGCTGGCCAAAACCCCCCTGGGGGAGGCCAGGTCCCCCGGCGCGAGGGTAGCGCACCAGCGCTACCTTTCGCCCGGGAAAAATTTTAAAAGGGCCCCCCCGCCGCCTGCAGGGGCGGGAGGGAATGCCAAATCCCCCGGGAGGGCGGGAGGGGCCCCAAAAAAGCGGACCCCCCCCCCAAAAAAAAGGGGGGTTGGATGTATGCATTAAGGGGGCGTTTACAAGTAAAATAAATCTAAAAAAAAAAAGGGGGAAAAACTGCAAGAGAACCCAAAAAGTGACTTTTTAGTAACTATATTTACTATTTTTTCCATAGGCAAAATTTAAAATCTTAGTCCTCAATCCCATAAAGCATTTAAAAATTAACTTTTTTTATAAAAACTTAAAATATATATAAATATATATATAGTAATATATATAATATATATATATTATATAAAATTTTATATAAATATAAAAATATATATATATATATATATTAATATAAAATAAAAATTAACAAAATTTTAAACCCCCCATTTTTCCAACTTTTTTTAAAAGGAAAAAAAAAAAAAAAAACCCGGAAAAAAAAAACCTCTAAAAAAAAAAAAAACCCTTTCTAAAAAAAAAAAAAAAATTGTTGAAAGGGGGGGGGGGGAAAAACCCCCTTTTCCCTTTTTTTATCAAGGGGGGGCTAAGGGGGGAATTAAAATATACGGGGGGTTTTTTGGGGGAATAAACCCAAAAGGAACCCAAAAAATTTACTTGGGAGGGATTTTAAAATTTAAAGGGGCTTAAACATTAAAGTTTCCTTTTGAAAATTGCAGGGGTAAAAAGTTGAAAGGGTAGAAAAAACCCCAAAAAATTTAAAAAAAGAAAGCCTGACCTTTCCCCCCCAAATTTTTTCAAAAAAAAGTTTAAAAGGAAATTATTTTTATATTTGGGGAAAAAGGGAAAGGGTTTGAAATTAAGGGGTTTTTAAAAAATTTTTTATGGGTTAAGTGTTAAATTTAAATTTTTGTGCTTTTTAAAATTTTAGAATGATATTTGTTTATGTTTGCCCAGGAAAAATGTAAATACGGTTTTAAAAGTAAAAGAAAAAATTTCCGGGCGGAAATGCCCACCTGTAAATTTGGGTTTTTTTTTTTTCTGCAGAGGGGCGGCTTTTCTCCCTGGTTTGCGGATTAAAACCCCCCCCTTTACACTCCCTGTTCCCTGTTCCCCCCAAAACCGGTTTTTGGGAAAAAATTAAAATTGTTCTAAGTTTTTTGGAAAACCCCCTGCGGGGTAAAAAAAAAAAGTCCCGCCCGGGAAAAACTGTGCAGTGGGGGCCCCGCTGCACGGGTTTTTCATTGAAGTTTTATTGGGGAGCATTGCTTGTAAAACCGCAAACCATCTGTAAAAACCGACAAATAACCGCTGCCGTGGGGAAAAGCCCTAACTGGATCATGTTTGCTTATAGAGACGTTATTGATAAAGGGAATTGGGAACATAAGTTTTTAATTTTAATGGGTTTTAAATAAGAATAAAAAAAGGAACAGGGACAGAGTTTTTTAAAAAAAGGGGAGGGGGTTTTGAATTTTTTATTTTTAAGGGGAAATGCAAGCTTTTTCCAGAAAAAGAGGGGTGGGGAAACCAGACCCGATCCCTTTTAATCAATCATTAATATTTAAAAAATTCCCCTTCGAGGAAGGGGGGAATAAATTCTGAATTCCTTTGGTTTTTTTTCTTAAAAATTTTTTTTATCCATATTTTTCCTTCTGTTTTTATTCCTTGCAATAACATTAAAAACCCCACCCCTTCTCCAAGCATTTTTTCCCCCTTTCAAAGTGCTCCCTTTTTGGCTTTCGGTAATGGAAAATTTCCTTTGCCCCCTTTCTTTTTCTTGTTCTTTCCGGGGCACGGGGATGCTGAGCCTGTGAAATAGTGCATGACTCCTTTGCATTCTCTAATTTAGGAAGCTGAGAAAAGTAAGTCGCCTGTTAAATGTTTTTTTTCACCAAAATTTTCTCAATCTTTTCATCCCAGGGTTTCCCATGGCCCCGCAAATTTTTTGATAGTGGCCAAAGGAAAATTTTCCCATATTTAAAAAGTTAATAAAAATTTTCTTCCACTTCATGAAGGGACAGGTATGCTCTTTTTGATTTTTTATTTGTTTTATTTCTGTTTTTTTATGTTTTTAAAGGTTTTTTTTTTAAAAAAGGGTTTTTCCCAGTTCTTTTTAAAAAAGTTCCTCACACAACAATTTTGGGTTTAAAAAAAAAAAAAAAAATTTAATTTAAATTTTTACTCCCCCTTTTTCTTTTTAATTTAAAGGTAACACCTGCCCGTGGGTCTGGTGCCCTTTCCCTTGGGCGTGGCCCCCAAGGGGACTGCTGAGCCCAATTGACAGAAGGGGAAAAGGAAAAATCGGGAGCATTAAAAGGGGAAAAGGGAATAAAAAGGGAAAAATTTATATTTTTAAAAAAAAATAGGTTTTTGGTGGGGAACTTTTTAAAAGAACTAGAATACCCCTAAAAAGAAGTGTTTTTTTCCCAAAAATATGCATTTTTAAAGGCCCTTTTAAAATCCATTCAAGGTTTTTCCAACAAAGGGCTGAAAAAAGGGGGGGGTCCCACTTTTTTTGTGACCCGCAGCTATCTTGGGGAATTTTGCCTTGGAAAATGTCCCGTCAGAAATTGGGGGGCCAGTACGTTTGCCGCATTGACTCTTTAAATTTTGTTTTTATGGAGTTCTTGGGGAAACAGCCCGGGAAAAAACCCCTCGCATTAAACCCGAACTCCCATAGAACAGAATGGAGGGTCATGAACAAATGCAACTGGCTCTTCACTCTGGGGGCCCATTCCTGAGATCAGTGGGACCCAGCGCTATCAGACTTTGATGCCATATTGATATGCCATTAAAGTGCATTGTGGGAACACCCCATTCAAAGAATATGTGGAGCAACCATTTCTTTGCTTTAATGTTTATAAAATAAGCAACTTTGCATATAGTCTTGTGTTTTCATGGTAACAGACTACAAAAAAAGGGGTTTGGGAGTTTTGATCCCGCAGTTCTTTCCATCTTGTTTTTCCCTCTGTTTCCCTTTTTTGGGGGGGGTGTCAAAAAATGGCCTTTTTTTTTAAACATGTTTTTTTTGTTAAAAAATGTTTTTTTAAAAGTTTTTTTTTATTTTCCCAAAATTTTCCCCTATCACTAAATTTTTAATTTTAAACTTTTGGGGGGGCCAAAAAAAAGGGGGCACCCGCAACACCGTGGGTTTTTTCCCATTTTTTTTTTTTTTTTTTAAATTTTTAACCCCTAGAAGATAGTCAAAAGCTAATCCCTCTTTTTCCCCGACAGTGCTTTTTTTAGGGCACAAAAAATTGGGGAAAACTTCCAAAAGAAAACAATGAATCAGGTGTTCATAGGCTCTTTTGTCCCCTTTTTTAGCAATAAAGCAAACTTTTAAAAACTGTTAAAGGGAAGATGGTTTTCCCCCCCAATTAAAATTCAGGAAAAGTACATTAAAAAATCTACAAGACTATGTATCATTTTCTGGTTTTAATTAGTAAAAAAAAAAATATTGTTTATAATTTTTTTTAAAAACCCTTTTAAATTTCATTTGGTTAAACTAATAAAAAAGGGAGGAAACACATGGTAACATGATGGTACAATTATTCTACAGAGACATACAGCTTTAAATACGAAACAATTGGAGAAAAAAACTGGTTCTAAAGCTGGACCTTTCCTTTAAATCTTTTACATACAGTAGGCTTCTTTGTATAACATTTATGCCAAGTGTTTATACATCTATGTAGTTTTTATTTGTTGCCACCAATTGCTTTGGGAGTTAAAGTGAATGTTTCTAATAACAATATTACATTATAAGTCCTTAATATATTATGTAATATTGTTTGGTGGACCTTCACCTTTAGTATTATAGTAAAACTCTGCTAATGAAGTGTTAATATTATGATGCATTTATTTAAAGGGGTTTTGCCAGAGTCATTTCATACCTGCTTTATCCAGCCTCAGCTCTCAGTGTGCTCAAAAGGGGGGGGGGTGTGATTCGTTTAAACTGCAAAGCATGTGACCCAGTAGAGTAACATCACCATGCCTTTCTCCACAGTGTCTCACTCATCAAACAAAGGGCGTTATGTAAAGACTGTGGTATTAAAAGTACTCAGTGGTTAGAGCTTCTATCTTCCAATGGGTCCTAAGATCAGATCCCAGCAGGAACCAAATATGTGGATTTTTTTCTCAATGCACATATCTTATTGAGGTTTGTTTTAAAAAAAAAAAAAATCTAAGGATAAAAGGGCGGGGTAAAATGCAGCACCGGGTTGAACATTCCTCACAGGATTGTGTTGACTACAAACCAGGGAAGGGGAATGAAGTACTGCCTGAAAAAAAAGGGGGGTCGAGCATGGCAGCTAGGCGGGGGCGCTCCCCCCCTGGTCGTATCCCCTGGAAAAAAACGTACACTAAGATCACAAAGGGAGCAGCAAAAAAAAATTTGGTAGAGAATTTTTAATAATGAAGAATGGTGAAAATGTTTATTATTTAATTTGCAAGCTTCCCACATCAATCGTACTTTGTGGCAAAACCCCATTAAGTAATCATGTTGCTTTATAAGGAATAATACCAAAACCCCTTCCTTCAAAAACCCTGTGGAAATGTCCATTTTTTCTCCATTTAAAAGGTTCAACGCCGGCAAAATAGATAAAGTCACAGCGGGGGGATTAAACCCAGCACCATGATAATGAAGTATGGTTCAACAACAGTAGTCCAGTTCAGTATTATGGTAATCGCTTGAAAAAGTGTGCTGTATCCAGCCCCATGCTTAGACTAAAATCTTGTGATGGCATGGAAAGCTTAGCCCAATCTAGAAGGAGACTTGGTCAGGGGAACAGATGGTATCCTCAACTTTTTTTAGAAAAAGTAACAAGTTACATTAACCAGGTAATTTGCTAAAGGAATCACTTTGTGGACTGTCCCCTCTTTGAAAGCATCTGACCCCCCTTAAAAATACATATTTTTTGCAAGCAGTCCCATAAAGGAAGCCAAGGATAGGGGTCAGATTTACAGGATCAGGGTCTTATCTAAAGACTCATGGGCCCTGGTGCAAACCTTCAGCTTGGGCCCACCTACCCCAAAACAGTTGGTTCCCTACTTGATGTGATGGATGTCTGCGGTGTACCATACCACAGAAAATTATTTCTACTTCCAAGGATTGAAAAATTTAAAAAAAATTTCTTTTGAAATGGGGCCAAGGGCGAAAAAAAAAAGAAAAAAAAAGTGATAGAGCCAAAGCGGGGTTTTTCCCCCTTTAACGAACAGTTTAATTGACTTTTTAACGATTCTCGGGTCGAAAGAACAAGGCCAAAAATACCACCACATTATTGCTACATGTCCGGGCTATTTGGTGACTAATACCACTATACTGTTACTGACCACATCAATATACCAAGACTAATAATACCAATAACAACAATACACAATTACCAAATAATATTGCCAAACATTGAATATAAATCATTACATTAAGACCACTATTCCCACCATACAGTGGTCATATAGTAGTATCTACATTTGGGAAATAAGACTCGCAGAATATAAAAAAATGGTACTGAGATCTTCTTTTTTCTTATCTTTCTCCATCCGGCCCCAGCCCACACAACTTTTCTCTGGGTCACAACCATTTCTCAAAATTTTTACCACAAATCTTAACTCCGCTTTCCAGCACTCCCCTACTAATTCCCAACTCTGTACAAACTCCCTATCCATAGCACCTCAAATGTTAATAAAACCTCCTTGGTGGCTCACTCAGTAATTGTACACCAAACCGTGAAAGTGCCCCCAGCCAATTATAGGAACCCCATTTGTGCCACCAGTAGGTTGGAACATACCCTATATAGTAGGCAGCCCTTCAAAATTAGGCAGGCAGATAGGAAAACCCTTTTAGTAGTTAACCATAAAAATTATCAATAATAGGCCGATTTTTCTATTAAGTGGGGATAGGTTTTTTGGGCCCCCCATAATAGGCATAGGGCCCCCTTTAGGTAGATACATAGGTTCCTCAATATATGTCCATGCACCTTATTCTAGTATTTCTGCAGGTTTGTAGCCACGTACGGCACTTAAAGGAATCCTGCTTTCCTTTCAAACTCATACACCACAAACGTGTTCTTCAGTAATGAAAACATATACGCTAAAATTTTGAATTTAAAATTTATTACACCTTTACTTTGTTCATCCACTATACATCCACATTAGAGTTCAGTTTATTCAGTACATAACAGAAAAAAGGCATAAAACCTGTATAAAGGGTAAAGTCCATGTTCACACATGATTATTCCATGATATCACGAGCTGAGATAAACTTGGTAGTGTCTTTAGAGCACACGGCTTAACAGCCTCGCTACGTTTTGGAGGAAACGCCTATTTTGTCAAGTGTGATATAAATAAATCTCAAACATATATTTTATTCATTAGTGAAGTGACACTGCCGGGGTAACACATAATTTCCCCCCGAGAAGGGGTTGGGAAATGGTCCCTGCATTGTTAGGTATGAACAAGCTTCCCCCTAATAGGGACATGGCCCCCATACAATAATAAGTCCCCCCCGGAGGCAGGGATAAAGGACCCCCCCAAAAGTAGGGGTGTTCCCCCCGTAATAGGTTTGAATAGCTCCCCCACCATTAAATAGGGAGGTAAAACTCCCCCGTAGGCATTGGGGGAAAGGGACACCCCTAGGTTTAAATTTATAGGCCCTCCAAATGGAGATAGGGGGTTTTTGGACCCTTCGAGAGAGCCATATAGGGCCCCTTTAATACTAGGTACAAAGGGGCCCCCCGTATAGGGACATAAACCCCAAGTGTGTAAGTGGTCCCTCAGTAATAGGTATAAAAAGGGGGCCCCCCTCATAGGGAAGTAGGGTTTTAAACCCCGTTGGGTTTGGTAATAAAGGCTTTCCACATAGTAGTGAACAACCCCCCTTTTTTAAAATAAAAATATAATAACACCTTTTTCCCCTTTCCCCTTCCCGAAAAACAGCTCTTTAACCAGAAGGGTGTGTGACGTCTTCCAAACCCCCCTGCCCAAGCTACTTCCACCGTCTACTAAGGTACTAAGGGCCAAAAAATTTTTGGTCCTTAAAAGTTGGATGTTTTAACTGTTTGGGCATGATTCGAAAAAAGAAGCCCGGGTTTTTTTTCCCCCTCAGCTCTATTTTGGGAACCCACATTCCCCCTTACCCTATACCCTTGAAAAAGGAGTGGTCCCCTCAATTTGTGCTAAAGAAATGTTTAAAAAAACATGTGAAACAAAAAACAAATTTTAGAACATTTAAAAAAATGCCAAAATAAAAATTTTATGTGCACAGCAAATTCAATTCTATTCCCAAAAATGCACTACATATTCTTAAATTATTAATGGAACATTTAAAATCAAGAAATTTTTCCCACAAAACAAATTTAAAAAATTGAACTGCTAGAACAAAATGGATGGGATTTTTCAAAAACCAGCAGCACTCAAATACCCAGAATACGGTCAAAATTTTCAGGCAACAAAAATACTTTTTTTTCTTTGTTCTTCAGTGTTATTAGCTGGATGATTCTAAAAAATAGCTTAATGGTATATAACAGAGCCAATTCACCAACCTTTGAAACTTGTAAAATGTGCTGAATGCTTTTGTGCAATTCAGTGAATACTTCCTAATACAGCATCCCATGGAACATGCCCTCATATTGTATGCCTCAGTTTGAAATCGGAAGAAATTGAGGTAAATAAGAGCCCCATACACTTCTTTGTATACTACATTGTATACGATATAAGAGATTGTACAGAGCTATAATATGGTTGTTTTGTAATGGCCTCCTTAGGCTGAGAAGGTATATCAATTAATTAAGGAGTAATTTCAGTTTGTCTGGGATCTATGACTATTTTTTCTGCTTGAATTTGCATTATGTTTGAAACCAAATTTCAGGAGTAATTATCTAAGGTTAAGATGTGGCTTCATCTGTTGGTTCCTACGAAGTGAAGCCGAAAAGTTCAAGTTATGGTGTTAAAGTTTTCCAACCATAAAACCATTGTTAGCTGCTTTGTCCTTTGTTTCGTCTACTCTTCACTAATCTTTGGCCTTCCCTTAAAGGGGTCATCAGGTTTACATAAAAAAAAATTAATAGGAAGGTCCTGTTGCCCCATAAAATAAAACCTATATTAACCTTCCTCTGCTCTATTTTAGCACTCGGTCTCTCAAGTCTTCTCTTTACTGTGGTGTTCTTTTTAACTGGAACATCACGTTCCACTCATTTACATCACCATTTGGAAGTTAATATCTCATTAGTAGTGATGTAAGCAGAAACACATGACCTCTGTGGCCAAACAGCGGCTGCAATGGTGACGTCCCGTTTGGAAGAAAACCGAAAGTACACCGAAGACCGGGGAGACCCTTTGCTAGAAGCTGAGTATAGGCTTTTTTATTTTATGAGGCACTAGGAGTTTACTATGAATTTTTCTATGAACTGAACAACCCTCTTGACCATACAGTTAGCTAGTTATAATCCAGAGCAATTAAACATTACTCTTCTAACATGGCCCTCAATATATACTGTAGGTATTAAGTGTATTTTATGGCTGCATAGTTTTACATGAACCAACACACACTTGAACTTTTTCCATCTAATGAATAATCTTTTTTTATAGATTCGGTCTGGGAGCCAAGAAGATCTATTGGATGAAGTTATAAAAAGCTTATCCAGTTCTGCTGAATTAATAGGATTACAATCCCCATCTCAATTGTCTCCTGCCCTTTCATTGAGTGACAGAAAGACTGCAAAACCGGAACAGATTGTACAGCCCAGCAGTTCCAAATCTGAGGAAAATACAAGATTTCTATTCCCTACAGTGATCAATGCACAGTCTTCAGATGGAGACTCTGCCGTAGGTCAAGGGACTGTGTGCCAAAAACAGCAGATGAAAGATTCCAAGCAATATGCCACCTTACCTCGTGCTAGCAGTGTCATCTCTACTGCTGAGGGTACCAATCGAAGGACAAGTATTCATGATTTTTTATCCAAAGACAATAGGTCACCTGTATCAGTTGATCCATCACCTACAAGCGAAGATGCCCCATCATTATTGAGTGAGTACCATGCAGATAAGCAGTGTCCTCCTAGACCCTCTCCTCGTCTAGTTGCCGATGCTCCTCACTGTTGCTCTGGGTGTGATGTAGTTAATTATAGTAAAAATCTTGATAACACGATTAGTGTGTGTTACACTACACCATGCATGCCTTTCCCATACCTTTCCTTGAACCCTGATTTGGTAAGTAGCATTAGTGGGCCACCAGGAGTCAGAACAATTGTATTTTCGACTGAAAGACCAGATTGCTGCAAGACCAATAGCCAGAATGTAAATAGTGCTGTGAGTAGATGTGATCGTTCCTCCCAGTGCTTAGAAAATAATGAGGCAGAGACGTCTTCACTGTCTGAAGATAATCAAAGTATTTGGTATGAGTATGGCTGTGTGTGAAGAGGACCTACATTAATGGAATATAAAGAACACGACTGCATGGAACACTGTTATGTTAATAAGTGTATCTACGTCTTTATGTCATCTGTGTATGTGTGTAACAGATTTAGTGATACTCAACTTATTTGTATTCAGATCTAACAATATAGAGCACAGCAATATTACTAGGTATGTGGAATCTACCTCAGTTTTTGTCAATTTACCAGGTTTATTTTGAATGTTAAATAAATTAATTTTGAGATTTTTGAAAAAAATGGCATTTGTTATAAAATACTGTATAAACTTCATATACTGCATACGTAATATGCAGCAAAAGAACAACAACAAGGCAGGCTTTCTTTTTATTTATGGAACTATTTTTCTTTTACAGTGTGTGAGCTCAATATAGGAGGCCCATCAATCTCAATACAGTTCTCTACAATCTAGATAATAACTCTCTTTAGAGTTTGCAGGAAATGTGACTACAATGACATGTTGAGTACCACTGGTCTGTCCGTCTGTATCAATAAATGCATGTTAGGACCAATGCATGCCAGAAGCCTTTGAAGACACATCAGGGCCAGTTTTATAGAAAGTGGGGCCCTGGGAAAGTAGGTTCCTAGTCGCTACCTTTTCTCGTCATATCAGTGAGATGATGATGCTGTCATATACACCCCAGCTTTTTCTTTTTATAAGTCATACAAGTGCCACTATGAAACACTGATTTGCACAGCATGCAATGGAACATGCTATGATGTACTCACAGATACCAAATGTTTCCCCCATATAAAATGAGGAGCACAATATGGTATGTGCCCATGTCGGTTTATGGGAGCTAGCTCATCTAGAATTCATGGGACCTGTCAGCAAAATTTCAAAACCCCCACCTCTCCCGACCTACTGATAAGAAACTGAAATGGCAATGATTAATGGTATGGATAGCAGCACCAAAAATCCTAGAACCCATATAGTCATTCTATATAGCCACCAACTTGTTATGCCCTACAAAAAGGTGTAAAGTTCTTGCACCTGAGAGGTTCTCCTCAACCTCTGGGCCCCATAGCAGTTGGTATGGCTGCTACGGCTATAGGTACGCCCATTATATTGCTATGCTTGTTACCACAAGAACTAAATACAAATGTGCTTTCCTTTCATATCTAGACTTTTTCATCTGACTCATCATGTAGTATTAATGGCAACTGGAATGACTTGAGTTATCCCTTAGTAACTGCGGAAGAGCCACTGTAGATTTCGCAAGTTTAATAAAATATAAAAAGTTCCTTTCCAATGCTGGATATACATCAGATCTCTGAATTAAAAACTAAGGGGGTATTCTCTTAGTTATTTTATTTATTTACTGCATTTGTCTGATAGCTGGGGATACAACCTATCTTGAGAATAGACAGACAAACTTTTCTGTGTGGAATGAAGCGATGGTCGCACATGGGCAACACGCTTTGATAATTTTTATGGTTGTTCCAAATTCAGCAAAGCACACTTGCTCAGCTGTACTCCCATAGCATAAATTGGAGTGTGTTGCCATGTGTGGCCTCCTCTCTGTTCTCTTTGCTCTATTTCCGGTCTCTTACCCCTGGAGTTAGGAGATCAGTGGCAACAATTATAAAAGGAATCGTGGAAAAGGCTTTTATTTTGGCTTTTGCTTCCAAATTCTCCACTAGCTCTCCTCCAAAAGGAAGAAAACTGACTCTGATAACTGGAATCTTTTTTTCAAGGTTATTTAATGAGGTATTTTCCCATTAGGAAGTGATGAAATATGTTTAGGATAGAGATACAGTGGTTCCACCATAGGATATACCATCAAAGTCTGATAGATGTGGGTTTCTCCTCTGGGACTCACACCTATCTCAGGAAAGTTATGGCTCAGAATGGAAAGCCAGTCGCACCTGTTGTAGGATACTGCATCACTTCCTAATTGGTGAGATTCTGACCGCTAGAACCCCATGACTCTCTAAATAAATGGAGGCAATCTTATTTTAGACATTGTATGGGTTCTGCAGATAGGACCCTCACTTATCAATACCTGCTATAAAGGAGGCAGATACAAATATTTTAAAAAGGTGTCCTTACGATCCTACAGCAGGTAGTAATGGCCAAGATGCTTTGGTTGTATGGGGCTCTGAAATTCCTGATGGCAGTCCTGGTTTAGAATGCATGGAATACATGGGAATACCCGTTAAGTTCTTCTTCACACACGTTTGTGGGCTTTTTTTGAATTGTAAAAATGCCATGAATTTCCATGCCATGTAGTTTTTTTAAAGCATTTTTTGGGTGTCTTTTCCATACATACATTTTTGATGTGCATTTCTCATGTCCTATACAGAAGACTTTGGAAAGGAGTCAGACAAAAACAGCATACTTAGAGCATGTTGCATTTTAATAAGAACACCATGGATCCAAAAATTCACCGACAGTGAAGAAAAATTTCACAAAAAAGAAAGCATTGTTTGTAGTGTGTTTAATATTTTATAACTAGCTTTCAGCAAACATCTGAGTTTCTTATGCATAAAAAAATGATGGAAGGAAATGCCAATCACTGGCCACCACTCTTACCTGCCTCAGCCAGTAACTGGATTCACCGATCTTGCATTTCCAGCCATTTCCTGTGTGTTGAGACAAGGCCAGGCAGTGGAATTCGGCAGTAATGTTGGAATGGAACAGATTGGTAAAACTTATTTTTTTTAATCTTGGTCTACTCCATCGGACAACCCCTTAAAAGTTATTTGTTGACTTCTAGTGCACCCACCAACAGGTGGCGTGATAGGGGCAGTTTTCTTTCTTCTCTAGGAGAGCTTCTGTACATAGTTTTTTGCAATAAGAGTCTGCTTCCCAATACTAAGGTGATGTTCTGGGGTTTCTACTATAGCAATCAATGTGCTATATGAAAGCACAGATCTGTCAACCGCTACAGCAACACTTCAGAAGTAATTTCTTCCCACATATCGTGTGGTCTAAACATTTCACGCTATTACACGCAATTTCATGGGTGTCTAAGTATTATGACTTTATAGCTGTTTTGTATATACTGTATAATGTGACCCCTCCCTGTGCTTCAGCATGAGAGAAGAATTCATTAACATACCTGTAGCTGATCTGTGACAAATGCATGACCATGTCAGAGAATGTCCTCTAAGAAAATGCATGCATCTCCTGTATACATTGTCTGTATACTGCTTAACATTTGCTTACTTCAAAATATGGTATTTATATAATTCAAGAACTGTTTGGAATTGTAACTCATGCATATAATTGAATGCCACTTAATATTATTCACATCATGATTTCAGATTTGGCATTAAAATGTCTGCATTGTAATCTTTGTGTGTATAATTTTTATGATGGTCTTGCAACAGCATATTTCACATTGCCAAATCTGAGGCTGTAAGGTAATGCTGGGACTTGTAGTTCAAGGGGCAAATAGATTCATGGCTTGATGCAAGCAGTCTTTACGCATAGAACCTGCCTGAAAATCATGCTTAGATATAACAATTCATTGCCCAGTCGCTTCGCTGCATGCAGTGTTCTGCTGCTTCACCATGTAATGATACCATTCTTCAAAATCCATCCAGCAGTCGGCAAAACAGATGCCTATGATTTACTGGGTGTCGTATACCTCATGTTGATTGAACAAGATGCTGTAATGTTGAGGGTAGCAGTACTAACTGGATAAGAACAACAAGTGGGCCATCATTTTCCTGACTGGGCACTATCTAAGCTGTGGGCCAGTGTCTTCTGCAGTGCAGCGTGTGCTATATTCTTTAAGGGTACGTTCACACAGTGCAAATTATCTGCAGAAAATCTGCAAACTAAAATCTGAAAGGTAAATGCCGACGGGACAGATTTGCTTTGGAAATTTTTTCCGTAGGTTAAAGTCCGCAACAGATTGTAATAGGGGCAGGTTTTGGTGTAGACTTTTGCCCTTTCAAATCTGCAGTAAATCCGCAAAACAATAATCGACATGCTGCAATTGAAAAATATGCATTGCAGGTCAATACCCGTGTGGAAAATTTCCACCAAATGGGCATGAAATTTGTTAAATCATATCCACATGACTGATAATGTAACACGTTGTTAATTTTCCACAGTATATCTGTCCTTTGTGCATTCACCCTAAGGCTAGGTTCACACGGCTTAATTACGCCCCGCAATTACGCCGTGTGGCCGGGAGCGTGGGAGGGAGCGGGGTGCCGGCCCATAGACAGTATACACCGCTGGTAATTCACATGTCAATTATGTCCCCCCTCGGCGTATTTGCCGAGCAGGGAGAGGAGACGTAATCCATAGTTCTCTAACTGTGATTACCGAAAACTTGAGTATTTATCCGTAATTTGTGCACTCCGGCGCGTAATTACGGACTGAAATACGTCCAGTTTTAAGCCGTGTGAACATGGCCTAAATCTGCACCGCAAGATCTGTATCACTTGGTGTGGATCTTGTTGCGGATTTGTCGTGCATTTTTCTGCAGTGACTTTAGTGGCAGAAGGCAAACACCGCATGAAATTTTGCAGCAATTTTTGGATTTTAGCATGGATATTGCCTTTTCCTATTGAGGGCAGTACAGAAAAATCTGCTGTAACAGCTTTGATAAAGTCGCACAAGAGTGGTCGTACAGATTGAAATATAGTTAAAGGGGTTGTCTCACTACAAGGATTGCTTTTTATGTTAAAGATCTTGCAAAAACAAGTCACTTTGCAATATGTATCCATTAATAGTGTCCTACCTATTCCTAGATATCCCCTCTTGTATGGGCTGCATCAGCTCCTCGGGTCACTATAGCTACAGACCTGTTCGATCTCTCCTGATTGGCTGCCAGCACTGGTTGCTATAACTACAGACCTGTTTAATCTCTCATGAAAGGCTGCCAGTGCTGGTTGCTATAGCTACAGACCTGTTTGATCTCTCCTGATAGGCTGCCAGTGCTGGTTGCTATAGCTAGAGACCTGTTTAATCTCTCATGATAGGTTGCCAGTGCTGGTCGCCATAGCTACAGACCTGGCTTCTACTGCAGCCTAGTAGAAGCCAGTAAACATGCCCTTAAAATCAAAATGAAACCAAGAAAACAGGACTGAGGTAAGATGAATCAATGTAGTGAGACAACCCCTTTAAGAAAATTCAGCTTCGCAGTAAAGCTAAATCTTCATTGAGCTTCAAGACCACAAAAAAATACATAATGCAGCATGAATGGCTCATGAATTTCTGGCGCTACTGCCCCTAATCAGTGTTTTTGGTTGCAGTTTTACAGCAAAGAAAAATTTTGTGGATTTTGGGATCCACACTGTGTGAATATATCCTAACTGGGAGCTCACTTCTTGAATAGAGCCTGGTTGGACCTTAAATTGTTCCTTCCACTTCTCTATAAAAAAAACAGAAAGTAATAAAGAGCACAGAAAAAAAATGTTAAATTAAAATCAATGAAGACAAATGGATTAAAATTAGTATCCGACCGTTTTTAAATACATTTCAGACGTACATAAATGGACCCAATATGTATTTAACATGTTCTATACAATTCAATGTAAAATACGTATCATCGATTAACATTTATTGCATTAAACATGCGTCAAAATCGACCGCAATTTTAAATTTTAATTGAAAGGCAATAGAGATTAAGGAAATTTTGCAGCAAAAAGATCCAAACACCTAATACACTTCTTTGCTGCTTGACGAATTCATAGTTCTTCTTTCCTAATTTCCCTCTCCCTATTATCAAAACCGAAATGGGGCTGAAATTTTTGAATACCTGTATCAGAAAAACTTTTACCGACCATTTTGATAATAGGGACATATCGTCTGCTATCACCATTGTTCAATCTTATTGAGAACAGTCCAAATAACCTCTATTTTTGAGAGGTTGACTTTGCAAGAATCAACTTACTTTGGTCTCAAGTTCATTTCTGCCTTTTAACGATGTGTCATTTTTGTCCAATACCCTATTAGCACTTGCGGAGTTAATAGGAGCGTTTCCTATTCAGGACTTTCATCAATTAGCCAAAGCAGAAAGCACCCTAAGGAATGTCTTTTATCGGAAGACCCAACAAATATATTCGTAGACGAATAGATTTTGTCCTACCTATGCCAATAATAATAATAATAAAAAGAGCCAATGGTTCCAAGCCATTAGGAAATCTCAGAAATATTGAGTGGTATCCATGAAGAATATGATCCTCTGCCTAATACTCATTTGAAAACATGAAGTTACATGACCGATTTTCTCTATTTACAGTGTTTTTCTCCACTTGAGAAAGACCATACACCAGTAAAGTCAGGGATAGCTAAAGTTGAACTACAAGTCACAGCAAGCCCTGCCAGCCGCTGAAAAGCAATAGAATTATGGCTATACCTATCATATATGGCAATCTGAATGAAGGTCGTCTTATACTGCAAGCTTCTGTGCTTTTATAGACTTCCATATACTAAACTTACCTTTCTCCTACAGATGTGGAGGCAGCACCAGAAATCAGACTTTCAAAAAGCAGGTCTAGGGAGCAACAAATCCCTTAATTTAGTGACCTTGTTCAAGTGATATTCCAAGTGGTGAGTTTATTCCCCAATTGTAAATAAGGCACCTTAAACCTCATTTACAAATGGCTTCCAACTACCACCAGCCATGGCTAACTGCTTCACCTTTTATCATCTGCTTGCTTGCATGCTTTTTATCCCTCATTACAAATCTAATAATGATATCTTTACAGGAATTCTGAATTCCTTAAATTATAAACGGAGATTGTGATTTTTTTTTAATGTAAACCAAATTGCTGCAAGGAGATTGCTTATTGCCTGGATCTTTTTATTTGTTTTGTATTATTGCACAGAATAAACTCAGTTGTATTCTTCTAATCCTTTTTATCTTATACAATTTAGGATTCTAGAATATCTGTCAAAATTGTATACGATTTAATAGAGATCACCTAGATTCTATAATCCAATATTTTTGCCAAATATGAGTAAATCCTTCTGTATTACCCTTTGCTTTATCTGCCACTGTTTTTGACAAGTTTGTAAGTGTCTAAGAAAGCAGAGGTCAAAAATGAGTGCTCACACTTTGATATTTTGTGATATGTCGAGTATCAAAAGCTAGACTCCAGCCAGCTGCCTCACCAAAGGTGTACTGTCCTCATATTCAGATAAACTCAATTTGGCTGGGTTTATACTGTGTTTTTAGCCTTAGGGTATGTTCACACGGTGTTGGATCTGTGTTGGGATCGGTTTTTAGGCGCCTGTTTGGATCCGTGTTTCAGACCCTAAGGCCATGTTCACACGGCTTATTTGGGCACGTATTTCAGCCCGTAATTCGCGGCGTACTTCGCGAATTACGGGCTGAAATACGGCCCAGGCATTACGGTAATCCATAGTTCTCTATGAGAACTGTGGATTACGTCTCCTCTCCCCGCTCGGCGAGTGAACAGTGTGAACCCAGTCATATTTACAATGGAAAAAGAGGTTTGTAGCCTCTAGAAGCTTGATAATCCAATTTCATTGTTACCAGTTTTATGTACCTGCGCTGGTTATATAGTTTTTTTTACATTGAACCAAGCCATAGCTGAGCATTGAAACCCCTGATTTTAGTGGAGCAAAAGTCAGAATTGCTAGATCAGAAACAAATCAGTTTCCATTTTTTGGTCATTCTGATTTTTGTAAGTACCCTAAAGAGAGGCCGATCAGAACAACAGGGCTCTGGTCTTACAGCATACCGAATGTTAGGACTACTTCATTGTATGCAGAGCACTTGTTCCTGAAATATTCAGTCTGGTACTTGTAGATATTGTTGCTAAAATATTCAGTTGCGTATTCAGATATTGTCACTAGAATATTTGATCTACTACATATAAATATTATTACTAGAATATTCAGTCTTGTACTCATAGATACTGTTATTAGAATAACAAGTTTAGTACATAAAGACATTGGGGGACATGTATGAAACCGGTCTAGGTCTAAGGATATGTTCACACGGTGTCTTCACTCCATATGAACATACGCTTTTCAGATGCGTCTCTGGGTCCATCAGGACGGACCCAGAGATGCATCCAACAATTAGCAGTGACTTTATCACTGCTGGCAATGACGGACATGCAGCGGCGTTCACATGTTTGCATTGCGCCTGTCGGGTCCGTCTTGCAGGTGCGATCAAAGAAATGACATGCAATTCTTTCAAAGACGAAGCCAACAGGCAGGGGGGTAACACACAGCGGCGATCTCTCATGTGAACGCCGCTGCGTCTTCCTGATAGCCCGCAGTGATGATCTCACTGCTAATTGTTTAGATCCATCTCTGGGTCCGTCCTGTCAGTCCCAGAGACAGATCTAAAAAGCGTAGTTGACATGGAGTGAAAACGCCATGTGAACAAGCCCTAAGACTTCTTGTTGCCCATAGCAACCAATCAGCATTCCCCTCTCATTTCATATAGTGCTCTGAAGAAATGAAAGGGGAACCCTGATTAGTTGCTATGGGCAACAAAGAAAGTCTTAGACCTAGACAGTTTTCATACATGCCCCCCATTGCAATTACAATATTCAGTCTACTTCACATCAAAATTGTTACTAGAGTATTCAATAAAGTACACACAGATTTTGCTACCAGAATATTTAGTGTAGTGCACAGATATCGTTCCTAACATATTCAATATACTACTGATAGATACTAGATCAAAACTGTTTAAGGGTAGGTCCACACAGCTGAATGTCGGTGTATACTGTGCGCACCGCTATATGCCGGGTGCTTTAGAAGTACGCACTGGCCAGCGTGTACTTCTAAAGCACTAGGGGGCCAGCCCCCATTCATGGCAGGTAATCATAGCTCTCCATGAGAGCTATGAATCGCTGTATTTGCGGGCAGTACTTGGGCGTATTGCAGCACAATAGGTACGGCCCGCAAATACGCCATGTGAACATATCCTAACAGTAAGTCTGTGCATGTTGCCCATAGCAACTAGTCAGAGATCAGCTTATATATTTTCCAGAGCAGGAAACAAAATTAAAGCTGAGGTCCAATTGGTTGCTATGGGCAACAAAGCAAGTTTTACTGTTAGACTCAACTTTTGATAATATTGTGCCAATGTTCCAAATGAGTGAATTAGGCAGGTCTACTATACATCCATAATACTACTAGAATATTCAGTGTAGTACTCATAGATGATATTACTAAAATGTTCAGTCTAGTACTCCTAGATATTGGGTCTCATTGATGAACACTGTCTAACAATAAGACTGTTCTTGTTGACAACCAATTAGAGCTTAGTTTTAATTTCTTACACTGCCCTGGAAAAAGTGAAAGCTGAACTCTGGTTACTATGGGCCTAATGCTCCTAGAATACTAGTATACAGTCAGGTATACATCATTATTGCTAATAGAATATTTAGTGTAGTACTAATAGATATTGTTTCTAGAAAGCTCAGTCTAGTACCCATAGCTATTGTTACTACAATATTCAGTCTTTTACACATAGATATCATGATGCTCTACTATGACCATGTTGTGGTATTTTACACCTATGTCCTTTTGATTACCAATATTCAGTGTAGAACACGTAGATATTGTTGTTAGAATATTCAGTCTAGTATATGTATAGACAACACTACTAGAATACCCAGTGTGGTACTCTGATACTCTTCCTTGAACATTTAGCCTTATACACATAAATATTGTTACTAAATATTCAGTCTAAGGGCATGCATGTCCCCACGGCACGGGTTTTTGGACGTTTTTTCCAGCCGGTTTGCGGTTTTTCAGACCGCCTGAAAAACCGTCCGAAAATGAGCACAATGGTGCTCTATGGAAAACCCCGTGCCGCAGTCCCCACTGCACAGGTTTTCCATCCGGCGGTTTTTTCGCCCGCAAAACATTGTGCTTGCACAATCTTCCGTCCAGTTTCCGGACGGAATCTGTGCAAGCCAATGTGAAGGGGGAGGGCTTTTCTCCGCTCATCGCGGAGAACAGCCATCCCCTCAGCGGCCGTGAGAACGCGCCCTAATACTCATAGATATTGTTACTATAATATTCAGTCTCGTGATCCTAGATCTTGTTACTACAATATTCAGTATAGTACTCACAGATATTCAGCTATTGTTACTAGCATATCCAGTCTAATACTGCTAGATATTGTTACTAAAATGTTCAGTGTAGTACTCACAGATACTGTTACTAGAATATACAGTCTAATACTGCTAGATGTTGTTACTACAATATTCAGTATAGTACTCACATATTGTTACTAGAATATCCAGTCTAATACTGCTACATAGTGTTACTAAAATGTTCAGTCTAGAACTCGGACATCATTACAGTATTTAGTCTAGTACCCATAGATAAACTTACTAGAATGTTGTCCAATTACCAATAGAGATTATTACTAGAATGTTCTTCCCAGTACACGTAGTCATTGTTACTAGAATAGTCAGTCTAGCACTCATAGATATTACTAGACTAGTCAGTCTAGCACTCAGATATTATTAGGCTATGTCTACACAGCATACATTTTTGTCGGTTTTAGGATTTTAAAACCTCTGAAGATCCGACCATTCGGCCAGCCCATAAGCTTTCATAGAAAAATGACCTGTAGTCTACACAGGTCGTTTTTTTCTACTCGTTTTCTGGTGCTGGCGCATTTAGGAACATGTTGCTAAATACGCCGGCGTTTTGCCGTCGGTTTTCCATGCAATCTATTGTATGGGCCGACAGCAAAAAAACTAGAACCAACCCAGTTTTTCTGCAAATACAATGACGAAAACCGTGGTCGTGCACCGGGAAA
Organism: Phyllomedusa bahiana; assembly: GCA_025379985.1. NCBI lineage: Eukaryota > Metazoa > Chordata > Amphibia > Anura > Hylidae > Phyllomedusa > Phyllomedusa bahiana. The sequence goes on from JAODAL010004761.1 coordinate 82,914, forward strand.
AAAAAATGGTTGACTTTCCGACGTTTTTTATCCGATGCTGTGTGGATCTAGCCTTACAGTATTCAGTCTAGTACTCATCTAGATTGTTACTAGAATATTTTGTCTAGTATTCATAGATATTATTCCAGTAGTCAGTCTAGTACACATAGATATTACTAAATTATCCAGTCTAGAACTCGGATATTACTAGAATATTCAGCCTAGTATTCAAAGATATGGTTACTACAGTATTCGGTCCAATACAAATATATATTATGATGCTTACAGTAGTTTACGTCTGTGTCCTGCTGCTTTTCTGTTTTCTGCTTTCTAAGATGTATCCTGTCTAGACCAGTTCTTTGCTCTTCTTATTTTTCTCTCTTTTTCTCTGTACTTTTTAACTATAAACAGAGCGAAAAGTGTCCTTCAGTTTGTCATTGCGAAGTTTTCATTTCTGAAGTAACAAGACCATTCATCGTGGAATTTCTGTAATCCGAGAACTTAGTTGCAAGCGTTCAGCAGTAGAGCTGGAGATGATTGACACGTCCCTTCCTTGAATCAAGGAGTTTTGTTGGAGTGAAAGGAAAAAACGGTAATCCCACAATTCCTAGAGGAGTAATAAGAAATTTTCTGCACTTTGCACTGTGGTAACATTCTACCGTCTTGCACAGGATGGAGCTGCAGGAACTCATGGAAGTAAACTGTAGTTGTGAATGAACCCGATGTCTTCTACGCCTTGAGTCACACTAAGTCACATTGTACCAATTCCTGTTTTACTGAGGGAAGAATAAGGAGCTTTTTTCTTGCAAAATCCGAGCTGCCTGACTCGATCACTGCCTCATGTGATTTCCATTTATTGCATGGTAATGCATCTTCCAAGCATCCTACAGTGTGGTTGATATGTCCAATACACAAGTCTGTGTGCCAAGTATCACCACAGATGCACCCACGCTTTGAGATACTCAGCACCTTTTTTTTTTTTTAAGCTGTAGCATACCCACCTATATTTGGGTACAATGCTCATAACATGGTCGAACCTCTTTAATTTTCACCCCCATAAATGAGGGCTGCCCTACAGTGCCATGATTTTGGCACACATTGCCTGGTAGTATGATTATAAAGCGCTTTAAATACTGCGTTATGAGATAGTATTGTGTTTTTATTCTTGTAGTTCTTTGGATTTAGCTGGTGGACAATGTTACTGCACTGAAAACCGAGGATGATCAAATGGATTTTAATGTATGTTTGTCTGACAACCCAATTTCCTAATCACATAATCAGCTGATAGTGAATAGTCTTGGCAAATATCAATTCTGGAGTCTCTTTTATATATATTGGAATTGCCACATTTTAATCTGATGCCTTTTTTTCTGTAAGGGGCCTGGCGTTGGGCACCTTGTCAGTAAAGGTGTTAAAGGTAAGCGTGATTGTAATTTTGGATATGTGTGGAACTTTTCAGTACATTTTTTGTTTCAGTGGCAACAATGAATCCCCACCTTCCTAATTTAAACTATTGTTTTAATATAATTATTTTCACTTGTATTTATCTATTATTCTTTTATGCAACTTAACGACGTTTAACACATGGGATGTTTCTGTTTTCTCGTTCTGTGTTATTAAACCTTTTTCTTTTATATTTCATTTGTCTGTTATTTTGTTTGATTCGGACTGTGTTACAAAACTTCTGTGTTCTGTGTCAAATTAGTCATCTGTACCTCTCCTGGAGACATGGAACTATAAGGCCTGAATTACTCTTGGAGAATCTTTGGGACTTGTGCTTCCAATGTCGTTGGAGAACAACAATTTATTTTTTACTGAGCTCTTAACAAATGTTTAACATAAAATCATCCAGTCTACAAGAGCACCAATGGTATAATCATGGGCGTAACTTTGGTTCAACAAGTGGGGGGGACCAATTTTCCCTCTCATCCCCTATCTCCCCATCATTCATTCGCCTTCCCTATCACTTCCCCTCCCTTCCCTTCTCTCCTCTCCTCTCCCTGCAGTGAAGCGGCGCCCTCTAACCCAGCTAGGAGATTTGAGGGAGTGCTGTGAGCTCCCCCAGCAGGTCCGGGCAGAGTCCTTATGGCAAACGCTTTTGGTGCAATCTGTAAGGTTATGAGTGGTTCTCTAATTACTGAGATTTAGAGCCAGACTGGGACTAAAAAGCAGCCCTGGCAATGAAACTGAACCAGCCCACCTACAATATTACCCCTATAGAATGAAGTAAAAAATGTTGTGCAATGCAGCAAATTTCGCTTAACCTCTCCCAGTCCCCATCACTATTCCATTAAATTTGTTATACACACAACAGAATGAGGAAAACAAAATAACCCAATGTTACTGTACATCTAGGAATCACTTATGTCACATACTGTACCCCAAAACTTATTTTATTGCATACCATACACCAGAAATTACATTACTCACTGAACTCCAGAAATTAATTATATTACACATGGTAGACATAGAAATGACATTATTAACTGCACCTTACAAAAGAAATGCAACTTGTACTCAAGAAATCATATAATTCACTGTACCCCAAAAATGTATTATATTACACACTGAACCCTAGATCTGCATGAGATTACTCACTGTACAACAGAGATTGCATTACACCCCGTATCCCAGAAATTACATTACTCACTGTACAACAGAGATTACATTACACTCCGTGCCCCAGAGATTACATTACTCACTGTACAACAGAGATTACATTACACCATGCATGAGAGATTACATTACCCACTGTACCCCAGAGATTACATTACACACTGTACAACAATTATATTACACCATACCCCAGAGATTACATTATACACTGTACCCCAGAGACTAACTACATTAGACAAGGTACCCCAGAAATTGTGTGTGTGTCTATATATATAGATATATTGAACACAGACACACTTAAGTGTGACAGTTTTTCAGCACTGTCGGCGTAATTTGCTTGTTGGAAATTTGGTGCTTGCAAATGCAGAATTCCGATGAGCAAATGACCAGACTGTCCGAGGCAGATTTCTCCCTCCTATCCTTTAGTGCTTTGAGTGCAGAAAATGCCTCGAAGAATACTTTGTAGGCGCTGACAGTATACACCGAAAATACTCGAGTAAAATTAATGTCATCTAAACAACGACACTGATTTTTTTTGTAGGCGCTGACAGTACAAACCGAAAATACTCGAGAAAAATTAATGTCATCTAAACAACGACACTGATTTTACGTAGGGTATAATGTAAATCAGTTTCCTGTGGGATTGGACATCAGTTCTGAGGCAGATCCAGTACTGAATCCGCTCCAGAATCAGCATTCATATCTTCTGCATGAATGTATCCTTAAGGTATGTTCACAAGGCATATAGCGGGGCTTACTGTGTGCTCTACTACATGCTGGGTGTTTTAGAAGTACACACTGGCCAGTCCACACTTCTAAAATGCTGCGGGGCCAGCCCCATTCACTTTCATTTTCCCCATTGCGTAAGTGCAGGGAAGACCTGACATGGCTAGACACATGGCTGTACAATACAGTATATACACATCTCACATATACAGTACATATCGTACTCACATGCACACACAATGCCTGGCATCCTTGTCCCCGCTTTACCTGTCTCCTGTAGTCTGGTTTAGTTGGCTTTCGAATAGAGCTTCTCTTCTTCTCTGATAAGAGCTGAGTATAGGGGAAGTGGTATACAATGGGAGGGAAAGATACAGAAATATAGGATGCAAAGGGAAAACTTCCTCCTCTATGCTCTGCTCTCCCCACTTACTGTATTCTCATGCTTTCATATGGATTATTTTTTATTGAAGTGGCTAAAAAGTGGGGGGACCAGTCCCCTCCGTACCCCCTAAAGTTACACCTATGGGTATAATTTACCATATTTTCCTTTGAGATGAAATAAAGTGTACAGTATGCATGAACTGAATTGTATTCTCACTCATTGGGAAGATCGGGTGACCAAATCTCTAGGAAATTAAAACTATTTAAGCAAAATAGTTTATTCAATAGTCTAGAGTCAAAAAAGCAAAAACAGAAAAAAACACAGGTCAATGCAGATATTATTCTGTTCATGGGTAAGTTATGTATCAGGTTGTTTGAACCCATAGATCAGCATTAACGGGCAGGGACAAACAGTACAGCACTGTTGAAGGCACATTTCTAAAACCTGAGTTGTTCAAGAGCAAAAAACAAATTGGTAATAATTGGGATCAAGGATACATAGAATCTACTCACTAAAATAATCTATCCTTTAAAACATAACCGTTAATAATAGTTATCACCTGAAATGACCCAATACCTATACCATAGCCCAGAAAATACATATGTGTAAATAGTTGATATATTGCAGGTAGTCGATCATTAATTCACCAAACATGGACTAGACCGTTATTTCTTATTGTCCATGGTATCCACATAGTTACAAAGTGTTTCTATGTCCAGACATCGGTATGTGCATTCAACCACCAGCCATCATATGTGACCATACCGTATAATTGTATATACCACTGAAAAGTCTGTATAAAATTCAGACGAAATCTGAATGGGATACGTTGCTTTTAATAGGGTTGTTTGCAGTGTCCAAAAAGGGTTCAGATTTGTGATGTTTCCCTTTTTGGACAGGATCTCTGTGAATTGATAGAATTGGTTTTAAAAACCCTACTTTTTTTGCTTACGTGAAAGAAGCAGACCAAATATCCATGGACAGTACCACTGGATATCAGAGCAACTAATTCATGGTTGAATGCACATATTAATGTGTGGTCACTCTAAGCCCCTTGTGACTGTGAATACCATACATACTAAGAGATAATCGTCTAGTCCGAAGGTTTAGTTATCGACTACCTCAACGTATGAGCTGTTTCTACTTATATATTTTTGGGCTGTATGTGTTGTAGTAGTTTAGATTCACTTCTTCCAAAAAGTTAGGGATATTTGGCTTTCATGAAAAATGCTACAGTGATATTTTAACCTGAAATTAGGCTATTTAAGTCGTAGCATGCAATGTTGATTTTCTCATCTCAAACAATTCAATGAAATGAAAGCCACACAACAGTGGAGGATATACACCATCAAAAACTGTCTCAATAATGTGTCATGTGGCTTTGAGCATCAATTGCAGCTTGACAACGACATCTCATGCTTTTCACAAGTCGAGTTATTGATTGCTGAGGCCCCTCAGGTCATTGAGGTCCAGGGGTACAGAGTTACGAGCTTCTATACAGCGACTTAGCTGATTCCAGAGGTTTACTAAGCGGTTCAGGACTGGAGAAAGCACAGGCCACTCCATTTGAGGTCCCCCAGTCTCCAACAGCTGTTCCCTAATGATGCAACCTCGATGGGCTGAAGCATTGTTGTCCATGAAGATGAAATGAGCCCAGTGTTCTTCATGCAGAGAAACAATGACTGGATTAATGACGTTATTCATAAGTCGTAGAAGCTTGTCATTGTACTATTCACAAAGTGTAGGGCAGTTCTGTATTGACTAGACACACCTCCCCACACTGTAACACCATCACCAAAGGTTTGTTTGGTGACAGTGGCTGATGCATAAATAATACAAATTTAATTTAAAAAAGCGGATAAGAGAGGATATACAGTAGTGATGTACTCTAGACTCAATGAAAAACAGGTTTTAAAAATGTTTGAGGATAAAGCAACATATCCAGAGATCCCACACAAATATTTGGAAACAAACTGGAAAAACTGTTGAGTGAAGGGGTGACCATGGGTGCTATAACCAATAAACAAAAAGATCATTTGTTAACAAAAAATTCCGGTTACCCCAGCATTTTATGGAGTCCTGAAAACACACAAAAACAACTTCCCTCCTAATCTAAGACTCATTATATCATGGATGAAATCCCTGGGGGAACAATGGAGCAATTGGGTTGACAGATTACAGCCCCTTGTCCAACAAACTCCTGGATATCTTATGGATATTACAGACATAAAGGGACTTCAGTTGGCCAGCCCACTATATTTGGGTGACGCAATGTGATAGGACTGTATTTGTGCATACTCAACGAATTACAGTGCCTTGCAAAAGTATTCGGTCCCCTTGAACTTTTCAACCTTTTGCCACATTTCAGGCTTCAAACATAAAGATATAAAATTTAAATTTTTTGTGAAGAATCAACAACAAGTGGGACACAATTGTGAAGTGGAACAAAATGTATTGGATATTTTAAACTTTTGTAAAAAAAAAAAAATTAAAAGTGGCGCATGCAAAATTATTCGTCCCCTTTACTTTCAGTGCAGCAAACTCACTCCTGAAGTTCAGTGAGGATCTCTGAATGATCCACTGTTGTCCTAAATGACTGATGATGATAAATATAATCCACCTGTGTGTAATCAAGTCTCCGTATAAATGCACCTGCTCTGTGATAGTCTCGGAGTTCTGTTTAAAGTGCAGAGAGCATCCTGAAGACCAAGGAACACACCAGACAGGTCCTTGATACTGTTGTGGAGAAGTTTAAAGCCAGATTTGTATGCAAAAAGATTTCCCAAACTGTAAACATCCCAAGGAGCACTGTGCAAGCGATCCTATTGAAATAGGAGTATCAGACCACTGCAAATCTACCAAGACCCGGCCGTCCCTCTAAACTTTCATCTCAAACAAGGAGAAGACTGATAAGAGATGCAGCCAAGAGGCCCATGATCACTCTGGATGAACTGCTGAGATCTACAGCTGAGGTGGGAGAGTCTGTCCATAGGACAACAATCAGTCGTACACTGCACAAATCCAGCCTTTATGGAAGAGTGGCAAGAAGAAAGCCATTTCTCAAAGATATCCATAAAAAGTCTTGTTGAAAGCTTGCCACAAGCCACCTGGGGGACACCAAACATGTGGAAGAAGGTGCTCTGGTCAGATAAAATCAAAATCAAACTTTTTGGCCATAATGCAAAATGATATGTTTGGCGTAAAAGCAACACAGCTCATCACCCTGAACTCACCATCCCCACTGTCAAACATGGTGGTGGGAGCATCATGGTTTGGGCTTGCTTTTCTTCAGCAGGGACAGGGAAGAGGGTTAAAATTGATGGGAAGATAGATGGAGCCAAATACAAAACCATTCTGGAAGAAAACCTGTTGGAGTCTGCAAAAGACCTGAGACTGGGATGGAGATTTATCTTCCAACAAGACAATGATCCCAAACATAAAGCAAAATCTACAATGGAAAGGTTCACAAATAAACGTATCCAGGTGTTATAATGGCCAAGTCAAAGTCCAGACCTGAATCCAATCGAGAATCTGTGGAAAGAGTTGAAAACTGCTGTTCACAAAGGCTCTCCATCCAACCTCGCTGAGCTTGAACTGTTTTCCAAGGAAGAATGGGCAAGAATTTCTGTCTCTCGATGTGCAAAACTGATAGAGACAAACCCCAAGCAACTTGCAGCTGTAATCGCAGCAAAAGTGGGCGCCACAAAGTATTAACTAAAGGGGGCCGAATAATTTTGCGCGCTCCACTTTTCAGTTTTTTATTTTTTACAAAGGTTTAAAATATCCAATAAATTTCGTTCCACTTCACAATTGTGTCCGACTTTCTTTACAAAAAAAATTTACATTTTATATCTTTGTTTGAAGCCTGAAATGTGGCAAAATGTTGAAAAGTTCAAGGGGGCCGACTACTTTCGCAAGGCACTGTAATTCGTTGGGTATGACTACCACTTGACAATGTATAGTGATTATGCTAAGGGAGTGCAGCAATTTTTGATTATGGCTATATCCTTTTTTATTAGAGCATAATTTTTTCACATATTGTGATAAGTATTATCTCCAATTGGTAGGAGTGTCAATGGGGGCGCCATACAATCATTGGCATACCTGTATATTGCATGGTGGGAAACACAAACCATTTTTAGGGATTCCAACCCTTATACACATCACATAAGATGGTACGGACGCTACATAGATGATGTGCTCCTGGTTTGGACTGGAAATGTGTCGTCTGTACATAATTTTATGACATACATCAATAAAAACAATTATTATGGAGGAAATAATGGAGAAATTAGCCATTTCTCTTTTGATGGTATAGAAGATAGTGATTGGAATGAGCGGGTTTAGGTCCGAGAGGCGTTCTGGATCCTAAGTCTCTCCCTATTTCTCTCTCTCTCGATCTCTCTCTGGACATATTGTAACATTAGTGATCATGTGTTAATATGGAATGAACTTAAAATGTAACTATTTAATATTAAGTTCGAGTATAAACAAAGATGACAGTTACTTATTCTGAATAGAATAGTTGTACTGTAGAATGACGTAGTATTACAACAAGTAATTATTGGTTCTGTAAGTGTTTTAAGGAATCAGGTGTATGTCAATAAGTGCTGAGACAAAGAACCGCTTGGGGCTAGAAATGCGTAGCCAGAAGCACACACCTTTTTGTTTTACTTTTTGTAATGAAGAATTTTCTACAATAAAGCTGTTATTTTAAGCACACTGGACTTATGATTCATTTAAGATGTGAATAAGCTTAGGGGCTGAAGATGGTCATCAGCTCTGTGTGAGACAAACAGCAGGAGATCGGGAGTTTGACACATGGAGCCGGATTGTATTAGCCTAATAGCTGAAGTCAGACAGCAGCCCCGGGAGAAACGAGCAGCAGTCGATAAGTCCAGGAGGACTTTATGCCGACTGGGTGAGCTAACCTATATTTACTCTATGTTGCTGATGCATAGGGCTCTCCTTGATGTCTCCAGTATCATTGGTGGCCATCATTCCTGCATAAAGTAAATCGACCATAATGCCTGTGCCTGGTGGTGTGGTCAGGTCGTCTAACATGCAGTCCATGCTGATATAAATGGTTACAAATGGTCTGACATGACACTTGATTGCCTCTCACCTGCCTTAAACATGTCTGGAGTTGTGTGACATTCATCATCTGGTTCTGCAGGGCATTGTTTACGATGAAGTGGTCATCAGTGTGTGATGTAGCCAAAGAATGTCCACTTCGTTGCCTTTCTGTGACTCTAAGCTCAGTGGCCACTTCTGTCTGAGAGCATCCTGCTTGAAGCTTTGCAGTGGTGAGGTACTCTTGATCAATTGTAAAGTGTTGTGTCAAGATGTCAAAATTTGAACAGCATGATGAGGAGAACCCGAATTTAAATTGATCCCTTAAAATGATTGGGCGATTCAGGGATCAAACACCTGTTGTGAGTTTTGCCATTAAGCATCTTGTTAGAGATCAGCAAGTTGACCAAAAAGTACTGAAACACTGAACAGTTGGTCATGTGCATTCTAAAGTTAAAATATGGTCTCATTTAGTTCATTTAAAAAAATTGTCAAATTTTAGGTTCATCCTGAAATTTCAACCAAAAGGCAAATATCCCTAATGTTTTGTGAATAGTATATTTGCATAGTTATATAATTAAGTAACTATGTAAATATATACCTGGATATATAGGTGTATTAAATTTATATATATATATATATATATATATATATATATATTATATTATATATATATATATTTATATATACAAACACACACACACTGTTGAAAGCAGAAGTTTACATACTGTACACTGTAGAAAAATACACTATCTGACATGAAATTAGAATAAACATCACCCATTTTAGTTAAGATTACCATAATTATTTATATTTGCCAAATATAAGAATTTTTAAGGCATTTTTGTTACTTTCTGTAAAGTCAAAAGTTTACATACATTTCATTAGTATTTGGTAGCATTGCCTTTAAACTGTATAGATTGGGTCAAACATTTTGGATATCCTTCCACAAGCTTCTCAGAATAGTTGGTAGGAATTTTGGCCCATTTTTCCTGACAGAACTGGTGTAACTGAGCCATGTTTGTAGGTTGCCTTGCTCACACCTGCCTTTTCAGCTTTGCCCATAAATTTTCAATAGGATTAAGATCAGGGCTTTGTTATGGCTACTCCAAAACATTGACTTGGTTATCTTTAAAGGGGTTGTATCATTTCATTAAATGGTCTTCAGAATAAGGGGACAGTGAAAACAAGTAACTTTGCAATTGGATGTCATTAGCAAAGCTGTCTTGTATTCACAGTTTTCCTTATCTTCTGTTTCTGTTTACACTGATATCCAGTGCTGGTCGGATCCCTCCTCCTTGCATTTCACTAGCTGAGAGCTCATTTACATTCTGTTCGGCCCCCGGCTGTATTCATGGAGCTTGCATTCCTGCCTTTCACTCAAAGTAAGGGACCGGCACATTTTCACTCTGCACAGCCAGAAGAAACAGAATAACACTGCAGGGCTTCCACAATCAGGAAACAGCACAATTGTGTGTCGATCCCTGCCTCTCTGACTCAGAGTTAGGGGCCGTAGCAATTTCTCTCTGCACACCTAGTAAAAACAAACTGCAGCAGATTCTACAATCAGAAAACAACACAGTTGTGTCTCGGTGCCTAATTCTCCTGCATAGAAGGGAGATCTGTGCCGTTCATAGAAAGCTGGATTCAACTGTAACAAAACTCCAACTGTGAGAGGAGAAGAGATCAGTGCTTAGTCTAGATTGAATGCATCCTGTGGTATGTATACAGCTCTTACAAAATAAGACTGCATAGGGAGAGACAGTGACATGTGGACTTAGAGAGGGGGGAGAGGAGAGGGGAGGGAGTCTCGGGAGCCAGCATGAACAGTGAAGGGCGGATGATGTCACCGAGCTGGGAGGGGAAGAAAAGCCCCTGCATTTCTAGAGTTGAGAAGCTGAGAACAGTATGAATCGGCCGAACTAAAGAAGTGATATATCCCCTTTAAGCCACATTGTAATCAGTTTGGTAGTATGCTTCAGGTCACTGTCCATTTGGGAGACCAATTTCTGCCCAAGCTTTAACTTCCTGGCTGATGTCTTGAGATGTTGCTTCAGTATTGCCACATAATCTTTTTTTCTCATGATGCCATCTATTTTGTGAAGTGCACCTGTCCCTGCTTCAGCAAAACACCCCACAACATGATGCTTCCACACCCATTTTTCACAGTTGGGATGGTGTACTTAGGCTTCCAATGTTCTCCCTTTTTCCTCCAAACGTAACAATGGTCATTATGGCGAAACAGTTCAATTTCAGTTTCAGCAGACCACAGGATATGTCTCCAAAAATGTAGGTGGTGTTCCTGTGTGCATTTGCAAACATTCTCTGGCTTTTATGTATTTTTTTTGGAGTAATGGCTTCTTCCTGGCAGTGACCTTTTAGCCCATGTTGATACAGTACTCATTTCACTGTAGATAATGACACAATCTTACCAGCTTCTGCCACTATCTTTACAACGTATTTTGCTTTTGTTTTTGGGTTGATATGCACATGTCGGACCAAAGCACGTTCATCTCTGAGACACAGAACCAGTCTCCTTCCTGAGTGATATGATGGCTGGACATTCCCATCTTGTTTGTACTTGCATATAATTGTTTGTACAGATGAACGAGCAGGGCCGGGACAAGACATTTTGGTGCCCTAGGCAAAAGGGGTTAAATGGTTCCCCCCCCCTCCCCTGCGCTTTATAGGAAAAATATTTAAATTTAAATCCCCACTTTTGACATCTTACAAGTTAAAAGAAAATTTAAATTGCTAAAATTTGAGAGTTCTGGTCTTTTCAAATCCCTAAAATTGAAGAAAAGTGACTAAAAAGTCACATGTATACCAAAATGGTGCCAAAAAAAAGTACACATTATGCCTGCAAAAAACACCCCCTCACTCAAATCCACATGGGGACGAACAAAAAAAAAAAAGTTATTGGCTGAAAATTTAATGAGGAGAGGTTGCTTTTTTATGGTACTAAAACATGAAGACAACCCTACATTTGTTATTGTTGGAGTTGAGTCAACCTGCACAATACATATAACAAATATAACCAGTGAACGTTGTAATAAAAATAAAAAAAAACCCGCAAACATGGCGAAAGTACGTTTTTTAACGTTTTGCCCCACTTGGAATTTTTTTGTGGTTTCCCAGTATATTCTATGGTGCAATGAATAACACCATTACAAAGTAAATCTTGTCCCGCAAAATAAAAGCCCTCATAGGTCTATGTAGGCGACTTTTGGAAGGCAGGATGGAAACATACAAAGAGCCATATTATTATGACTCGTTGTTTACTCTGCAAAAATAACTATGTAATGCATGGGACAACCTCGGACTTATGCTGCATATTTTTTATTTTTATTTTCTTTATGGATGTCACTGCATTTTAGAAAGTGAACTAGTCTCATTCAGTGGGGCTAATTAAAGTCCTGGCTCCTGTTATGTTTTTCATGCTGCATACATGTAAAAAAAAAAAGAAAAAGATAGGAACTTTTTTTTAATTTACTGCGAATTAGGAATTTATATCCATAAAAGTATGTGCCATGGTTTATAGAACCACAGCACAAATTTCTTTTAGAACAATGAAAAAATGTAGTTGTGTTTTTTAGTGTGTATTTTGGTACTTAAAACATGGTTTTTAAGTATCTAAATACACATAAAAACAGTGTGAGTCCAGCCTTAGGGTATGTTCACACGGCTTCTTCACTCCGAAAGAACATCCGCTTTTCAGATATGTCTCTGGGACCGACAGGACGGACTCAGAGGCAGATCTAACAATTAGCAGTGAGTTCATCACTGCAGGCTATGAGGAACACGCAGCGGCGTTCACTATGAGAGATCACCGCTGCGTGTTTCCCTCCTGCCTGTCGGCTCCGTCTTTTGGATGCGACCAAAGAATTGCATGTCTTTTCTTGGATCGCATCTGCAAGACGGACCCGACAGGCGCGATGCAAACACGCAGCGGCGATCTCTCATGTGAATGCCGCTGCGTGTTCCTCATAGTCGGCAGTGATAAAGTCACTGCTCATTGTTAGATGCATCTCTGGGTCCGTTCTGATGGACCCAGAGACGCATCTGAAAAGCGTATGTTCACACGGAGACAATATGCCGAGTGAACTTACACTTACATTTCAGGGCTGTGTCACAGGCAGGGAAATCCTCCAGCTAGTGCTATAGAACTGTAAACTAGTCACATTTTTCTGCTTTAGAGGAGGGACACTCAGTGCAGCTCATCCTGGCTGGGAGCAGTAGTCCTCCTCAGGGCACTGATGGTATGGGGGATTCAGTCCAGTTCCCTGGCTGCTCCAAGATGTCTTCTTATCACTGATTGTTGACTGTTGATTGATTGTAACCACAAGTCAGAAGAGTTAACCCTCACACTGCCTTCCTAAAGAGATTACTGGTAAGCTAGCTGCAGGGAAGCAGTGTGAGGGTTAAAGGGGTTGTCTCGCTACAATGATTGGGTTTTAATTTAAAGATCTTTAAAAAAACAAGCAGCTTTGCAATATATGTTCATTACAAATGTCCTACTGATTTTGAGCTAGCCCTGTTAGTATTACTACATCAGCTCCTCAAATTTCTATAGCAGCCTACCTGTTGATCCTTATCTTACTGGCTGTCAGGTCTGAATGACTCATCACCTTTGAAGACAGGTCGGAGCAGAGAGCCCCTCCCGCACAGAATGCTTCTGGAGGGGGAGGAGGACTCTGGAGTCTGTGTCCTTACTGCCTGGATTAACCCTGTGTGTGCCTGCTTCCTCCTGCTCTCTACACAGATAGATGTGACAGCAGTGACCCTGTCTGTTACTATAATCATGATATGTCTTTGGAACTGTGACTATACTAATACTGTACAGATCAGGGGGCATGTGAATACTTTATGTTCTCCTGTATTAGTGAGACATCCTGAGTATAGTAACACTGCCCTTGTTGTTGCTGGAGATGTGGAGACTTGTAAGCTAAGCAGGGGATATAGGAACACATGCATCCTCTCTGCTCTATTAGCACACCACTTCACCTTCCTCTCTACACTCATAGATCAGCCCTCTCCTGTAACAGACCTAGGCAGGCACACACAGGGTGAACTCTGAGAGCAAACCCCCTCCCCCCCCCTGTATAGAAGTTACGTAGCTGCCTGTGTGCTGATGGGAGGGGGGAGAGGGAGCAGAAGAGACAGACCAAGAAGCACGCCCCTCAGTTCAACTTACCAGGGACACTGACAGGCTGAAAGCTCGTAATGAGACAACTCCTTTAATGGACACATATTGCAAAGTGACTTATTTTTGCAAGAACTTAAACATAAAAAGTAATCCTTGTAGTGAGACAACCCCTTTAACTCTCCTGACTTCTAGTTACAATCAATCAACAGTCAGTGATAAGAAGAGAGAGAGAGAGCTGGAGTAATGGCTGAATCCCCGGGGATATTCCATGGTGCTCTGACACAGTGTAGCCCTGGCTGCAGTGAGAGGGTTAACTCTCCTCACTAGTGAGTGATTGCAGTGAACTGATAAGACTTTGGGAGCAGTTCATCTACCTGTTGAAGCTCCGTGACAGCACAGGCTCCGCTTTCACTCTCCTCCCGCTCTGGGTACAGTCACGGACAGAGTCTCGGGAGAACTAATTTGCATCCAGCTCTGCAGCAGCCTGTGAGAAGAGATGAGGGGGGCGACGCTGGGAGGGAGGACAGCAGGAGAGGAGGTCAAATGGCTGCTGCTGCTTATTAACGGGCGCTGCTCCGAGTCATAGTTTACACATGGAACGGCGCCCCCTTTCTTCCTGCTAGAGCAGGCGCCCTAGGCCATCGCCTACCTTGGCCTACCAATAGTCCCGGCCCTGTGAACGAGACACCTTCAGGTATCTGAAAACTGCACCCAAGGATGATTCAGACTTGTGCAATTCCACAATTCTCTTCCTGATATCTTGGCTAATTTCTTTAGACTTTCCCATGATGTTACACACGGAAGCAGTGTGTTTCTGGTGTGTTTTAAAATACACCAACAGGTGTGTCTCTAACTTAGATGTTGCCAATAAACGTATCAGAAGCTTCCAAAGACATCACATCATCATATGGGCTGTCCGAAATTATTTAAAGGCATAATAATCGTAGTGTATGTAAACTTTTGACTTTGCAGAAAGTAATAAAAATGTCATAAAAATTCTCTCTCTCTCATTATTATGGCATTTGGCAAATATAAATAATTTTGGTAATCCTCATTGACCTAAAATGAGTAAGGTTTATTCTGATTTCATGTCAGATAGTGAGAAAAACATGCATATATGTCTTTTTATACTGTGTATGTAATTTTCTGGTTTCAACTTTGGGTGTTCATGTGTATATATATAATTTAGTTATATATGATTAATTTAATAAAGAGTTACCTATTCTGTGTAGGTAGACATGTGAGCTAGGTATTTTTTAATTTTATATAAAAAAAATTTTTTTTCATGTACTGATACTCTATTTTCCTAAAAAAAAAAAAAAATTGGACTTTAAAAAAAATAATTTTTAAAAAAATTGAAGACACAAATAAAGAAAAATATTTTTATAACAAAACATTAATATTATAAATCATTCAAAAAAGAGTACAAAGCCTATTCAATTTAATACATTTTCAATTAATTTTGGGGTCATCCTGGAATTTCAACCAGAAGCCAAATACCCCTAACTTTTTGTGAGTAGTGTATATTCTAAATGGTTCATGGGGAAAAAAGCTGGCCCATTAAGTGTCACTGCAGTTCTTTTACCATGAGCCTTTTAAAATATATTTAAATTTCAATGGAGCGATCAAGGCATATAAGTAAGTCTCCACACACCTATAAAGTGCCTTTTTTTTTTAGAGAACAAGCATAGGAACTGCTAGCACTAGCTATGGCTATAAGGAGCTTATGAGAATTATTCATGTTAAAAATATCAGGAGTCTAGTATCTTAAAGTCGACTTACTGTTACAGTCATGTACCTTATGCTCAAAAATATCTTTGACTGTTTAGGGAAAATGCAAATTGTACTATATGTAAACCACCACAACCCCTTGTTAAAGCACTGCAGCTCATGTAGAAGACTAAAATGTAATGCAAGACCATTTGGTCATCTGACTGAACTCGTGGCAAATAGTCAATATAACCATACACATAAAAAAGATTACAGTAATGGAAAAAAGAAATGGAAGATGGAAGGAAAAAAACATTGAAACATTTATTTCATGTCTATGGGAATGTTTAAAGGGAACCTGTCACATAGGTTATGCCCCCCTTGCTGAGGACAGCACAAGCCAGTGTCAGACATGGTGTTTCTAGAGCTGTGTCCATTATTCTGTAAGAAGCTGTAGTTTTAGAGCATTAAATGCTCAAATCTTATTCATGAGCAGGTGTTAGCCCGCCTACCAAAGACTAGCCCCGCCCACTGACAGTTATTCACATGTTTCTAACTATCTAAAGTAATAGGTTTGTCAGTTGAGGTGGTCGGTTCTAGCCTCCGATTGGCGGGTTTGAAAAAAAACTGACACTCTGAAGGACTCTTCGAATGACTCTTCTGGCTGAAAACTGCAGATTTGAGCATTTATACACGAAAACTACAGCATCTTACAGAATAAGGGACACAGCGCTGGAAACAGCATGTCTGACACTAGCTTGTTCTGTCCTCAGCAAGGGGGGCATAACCTATGTGACAGGTTCTCTTTAAAGGGGTTGTCTCACTGCAAGGATTGCTTTTTATGTTAAAGATCTTTCAAAAACAAGTCACATTGCAATATGTGTCCATTAACATTGTCCTACCTATTCCTAGATACCCCCTCTTGTATGGGCTGCATCAGCTCCTCAAGTCGCTATAGCTACAGACCTGTTCAATCTCTCCTTATAGGCTGCCAGCACTGGTTGCTATAGCTATAGACTTGGCTTCTCCTGCAGCCTAGTAGAAGCCAGTAAACACACCCCTGAATTCAAAATGAAACCAGGAAAACAGAACTGAGGTGAGATGAATCAATGTAGTGAGGCAACCCCTTTAATTATATTTTTGATAGGCTGTCTAAAAGGGTTTCCTGGGCCTTGCAGCTGATAGTTTATCGTTAGGATTTTAAACCAGAAAGGTATCATAGTTAGGGAACTTCCCCACTATTTACAGAATGAAGGTGCGCAGTAGTAGTGTAGTGGTGCCAGGTACTGTAGGTCAACCCGATTCATTCGAGCGAGCTAAACTGATGTAACAGGAACAACCACACTTCTATGGAGGTTACTGTCCTTTGGTAAATGTAGAAGAGCCTGCAGTGCTTACTGAGCTCTTGAACCTTTCGTTTTGCTGATTATTGTCCCAGTGGTAGGGCACCCACCAATAAAACATGTAGAGCATATCCATAGCATAGGTCATCAATTGTATATACTAGAATACCCCGTCAGCTTTTGAGGATCAGTTTAGTCAATATCCACAACCAATGTGTCAGATGTACCACTAAATTTATACTTTTGGAACTTTGTGCAAAAATTCAACCATAATGCCTATCTGAATTAAAATGATTCAGTAGACTTTCTAGTATGTTTTTCTTACTGTTGAAATTTCCAGATGGCAGTGCATATAGACAAAGCAACAAATAACGCTGAGCGAATACAGTCAAGTTTTAAGGTAAAAAAAAATGTTAAACTAGTGACTTATATAGGATAAATAACAGCAGATATAACACCTTATTTTGCAAAATGCATCATCAACAGAAGAACAAAAGAAAAGTGTTTTTTCATTTAGGTAGTACATGTTCCCTCTATGTACAAATGCAAAATAGCGAATAAAACCACCGTACAGTAACCATATAGTGGTCAGATGACCTTTCTACACCGGTGCTCAGCAGAGAATTTTCTAGCTGCACATTGTACAAAAATATAGCTTAATTGAAACCTGTCAGGTGATTTATGCTGCGCTGTCTGTGAACAGGATGTGATAGAGTTAGGAGCTGAGCTATATGATACATAGGTTTATATGATTTGAAGTTGAATTTCTGAGTAAAAAGCAGAGACTATTTCAAAAGTGAAACTGAAATTATGGCTAACACCACCCACATACAGTGATTGACTGCTCTGTACACACACTGATACAAGGGAAGCTGTCAATCACTGTGTGTGGGAGGGCTAAGCAGAACTTACACTATCACTTAAGGAGTCCAATCAGGATTTTTTCTGCTTTTTACTCAGAAAAAGCAGGTGCCTGCTGACACCCACAGGATAGGATGCAATCTATAGCTTTGTACACTAGTGGCTGCATAGTCAAAATTAATTAGATGTACATTAAAGATTTCCCCTGACCCACTTCTATTTATCACAGGATGGTGAAACTGTCTCTATAGGTTACCTGCCAATTTGCAACTCAGAACTGATAACTGTCTTGATGTTATAGGGGCTGAAGTGTTGTGAGGTTTGATAATAGACCCAGTGGAATATAGAGCAGTTATCAAGTTCCTTTACTTGAAAGGACACACACCAAAGGAGACTTTCGATGAGATGAAAGAGGTTTATGGTGATGATTCCCCATCATATGATGTAGTCAAGAACTGGCATCATCAATTCAAATGTGGTCAGACTTAAAGGGGTTGTCTCACGACTGGATTTCAACCTTCCTTGGTGCTGTCTTAAGAGCTGGAGTTTTGAAATCATGGGCGGGAGTACTGGCTTCCTAGAGTCCTTCCCCCCTCCCTTCATCTAGGTGACGTCATGCTGCTGTGCTCGCCCCCCAATGCTAAAAACAGCATTGGAAGGGAGAACATCTCAGACACAGGTTCTCTTTCCCCTGCTGCTGACCATTCAATAGTATCCACTGTGTACACAGCACATATTTCTCTCCCCATACATGACAGCAAGCAGGGCAGGCGATTACCCTGTCCAGGGGTTCCCAGCACAGGGAATTGTGCAAGGGGGGAGAGATTCCAATAATCTCTGATGTGACTAGCTGCTGGGGCTGGGCGGCCTGTTGTCTTTTCTTTCTTGTCTGGAGTTATCTCACTGCTGTTTTTCTGTGTCTCTGCTTAAATTTCTATTCACATGACTGTTGACTATTTCCTGCCTGAATCATTCACTTCAGCAGTGAAGCTGGTTAGGTAAACAGGAGAGTGAATGCTAATTAGGCAGACTCAGAGCTGAATGACATGGGCAGGAAATAGTTAACAGCAGTGAATAATTAGGCTGAGACACAGATAAGGCAGCAGTGGAAATGACAGGGGCTGCCAGTATGCCTGCTCTAAATCACTGCTCTGTGCAGTAGGCAGAGCGAGGACAGAGAGAGAACGGATAGGAGATAGTTAAACTTGCGTGTTCGCTCCCGACTCGACCTGCTGTGATAAGATGCCGGAGATACAGCCTATGAGGGAGAACAAGCAGGTCGGTGACTATAGAGACCCCAGCAGCCCCTGGAGCCACTAAAAACAAGTTATCTAGAAATCAGTAGATTTGTTATTGACATAATAAATTTCAAACTTGCTTGTTTTTTGAAGATCTTTAATTTGAATGACAATCTTTGTAGTGAGACAACCCCTTTAAGTGCAAACAGCTCCAATTCCAGGGCGACCCCACTCTGCTATTGATGAACATACTGTACTATTCAGCAAGTGGAGGTCACCATTTTGGAAAATTGCTGTGTAACCATTCACCACCTAGTCCAAAATGTCAAGGTCAATGTGAGGTCTGTGGAAAAAATCATCCAAGACCATCTTCACATGCATAAGGTATCTGCTTTCTGGGTTCCCTGGCTCCTCACACCTTTCCAGAAGCAAGAATGAGTCGAATGCTGTCAGACTCTACTGATGATGTGCCATGGAAACCAGGAGGACTTTTTCAACATACTGATTGCACAGGATGAAAGCTGGGTCCATCACTATCATCCTGAGACTAAAGTCCAGTCAATGCAATGGAAGCATCATGACTCACCGTCTCCAAAGAAGGCACGTGCCCAACCCTCAGCAGGCAATGTCATGCTCACAGTATTTTGGGACCAGCACCGAGTAGTATTGATGTATTTCCTAGCAAAGGATACCATGATCACTGAGGCATACTATGCTTCACTGCTGCAGAAATTGTGGGAGGCCATCAAAACCAAGAGATGTGACATGCTCACCAAAGGTTTTCGCCTACTGCAAGACAATTAGCCAGTTCACAACTCACATGTTGCCCAAATGGAAGCATGCTCCTGTGGCTTTGAAATTCGACTGCGTTCCCCTTATTCACCCGACCTCACACCATCTGACTTCCACCCCTTTCTAACAATAAAGTTATTTTTTGAAGGGCAAGCATTTTCCAGATGATGAGACTCTGATTTCCGAAGTCACAAAGTGGCTTTTGGTACAACCTGTTGACTTATATATTCAAAGTGTTTACAGTTGCTTAAAGAGATGGGAGAAGTATTTGTCCCTAGGTGGCACCTAAATAGAGAAAGGAACTAAAAACCCCTGCCAAAATTTCATTGGTCTCAGTCCACAGGAAGTGGATCAGGGGAAATCTTTAATGAATGCCCCTCGTAGCTTGCATGACAGTTTTGTTGTGTATATAGATCACGAACATTCTTCCAAGACATGGTAGTGCGAAAATGTGTGACCATTCAGAGGGTTTATGTAGCCTTTTCCACTTAAGTTTTGGACGTACAGAAAGCTAAAAGATCCAATAAATGTACACTACCATTCAAAAGTTTGCGGTCACTTAGAAATTTTCTTATTTTTAAAAGAAAGGCACAGTTTTCTTTTTTTCAATGCAGCTAACATTAGATGAATCAGAAATACACTCTATACATTGTTAATGTGGTAAATGACTATTTTAGCTGCAAACGTCTGGTTGTTAATGCAATATCTACATAGGTGTATAGGGCTTATTTCCAAAAACCATCACTGTTCTAATGGTACATTGTGTTTGCGAACTGTGTAAGAAAGCTATTTGGGTATTTTGAAAACCCTGGCAAGTATGTTAGCACAGCTGAAAAAAGTTTTTGCTGATTAGAGAAGCTATAAAAAATGACCTCCTTAGAGCTAGTTGATAATCTGGAGCATTGCATTTGTTGGTTCGATTAAACTCGCAAAATGGGCAGTAAAAGAGAACTTTCATGTGAAACCCGACAGTCTATTCTTGTGCTGAGAGAAGAAGGGTATTCCATGCTAGAAATTGCCAAGAAACTGAAGATTTCCTACAACGGTGTGTACTACTCCCTTCAGAGGAGAGCAAAGAAAGAGCCATATCTGAGACTGGCTAATAAAAGGAAAAGATTAATATGGGCTAAAGAAGGAGTAAATATAAAAACTCCAAAAACACACTACATAAATAACTATTAGCAGGTATAGGACAATAAAATATATAGAGAGTACTGTCCCTATAATACCCTATTTACTAAACTGCCTGACCAAAATACTGTGGGAAATGCGTGCTGAAAATGACAGTCCCGGGGGGGCGTAGCTTGAGCAGCATGTAGAGCAGAAGTGTGGTGCTGAGCTCCTGCTAGCTATCCTGTCTATTACCTGGTTAGCAGACTGCATTTGTTCCTGGATCGCAGAGAAAAGAGAGTGGAAGGTGTCTGGAGCTGGCACAGAGCACTTGAGGTCAGAAAACAGCCATGACAAGGCGTGGAAAGGATCAACCAGGCAAAGGAGGAGCTGCTCCCAGCATGGTGCAGAGCATGGCAGCATCAGTGAACAAGACAGAAGTAGGAGCTAAGCTGGAGTGCTTTGCAAACTAACCCAGTTCCCATCAAAGCTCATAATGAGCTTCAGGCATGCCACAAACACCAGGTACTCTGCCCAGCAGCTCACATAAAAGCAACATGGTTGCATCAGCCTCAGAGTCAGGCAGATGAGCAAGAGACAAGCAGTGGGGCCCAGCAGGGAGCACAATCACACCATGTGCAGGCAGCACAGGACACTGGAAAGGAAAAAGCTCCTACTATGCAGGACCTGTATTCTGCCATCTCCCTGTGTAATACCACTCTGAACACTTTAACTTCACATATTGGAGACTTGAAATTGGACATGTCTCATGTGCGGCAAGATATGCGCAAAATTACTAACAGAGTGCAGGCAGCTGAGGAAAGGATAAGTGCTCTAGAAAACAGGTGTCAAACACACGGCCCGCGGCCTTGTGTTTTGCGGCCCGCGGTCTCCCTGACTCCGCACAGCTGTTTTACCACAGCCGTGCAGAGTCAGTCAGTCAGTACAGGGATAAGGCAGGAGGGATCGTTTCCCTCCCACCTTCTCCCTTTGTATGTAGAACGCTCGGTGAGCGCTGTACATAGGGCGTCGCAGGGGCGTATGCCCGTTTTCTCACGCCCCCTGTGACCTAGGTCTCCTCGCCGGGGCCCTTACCCCCCGAGGAGTCTCTGGGAGCTGGGCGGGGATAGGGCACACCCTTTCACCAAACACCCCCCGAATCGACCGGGCCGCGCTGCAGGCACGAGGTAAGTACTGTTTTTAAAAATTTTTTTAAACATTAGGGGGGTCTGCCTGGCTACTGAGGGGCTAGGGGCATCTCCTGGTACGAGGGGACTAGGGGCATCTGCCCGGCTAATGAGGGGGCATGGGGCATTGCCTGGGTACTGAGGCATCTGCCTGGCTACTTTAGGGGGTAAGGGGCACTGCCGGGTCGAGGGGGCTAGGGGCATCTGCCTGGCTACTGAGGGGGGGATGGGGCATCTGCCTGGTATGAGGGGGCTATGGGGGTCTCCTGGCTACTGAGGGGGGGGGGTATGGGGATCTGCCCGGGCCTGAGGCTCTGCCCGGCTCTAGGGGGGCTTGGGCAAGGCCCGGGAAATGAGGGGGCTATGGGGGCTTGCCTGCTACGAGGGGGGGTACGGGGCATCTGCGGCTACTGAGGGGGCTACGGGGGGATTGCCGGTACTGAGGGGGCTAGGGCACTGCCCTGGCATAGGCATTGCCCGGCTTTCGAGGGGGGTTGGGGGCATCGCCGGCTACTGAGGGGGGATGGGGGAAAAAAAAAAACTCCTGGCTCTGAGGGGGCTATTTGGGGGACTGCCTGGCTATGGGCATCTCCGCACTGAGGGGCACTGGGGCTTCCCGGCTATGAGGGGGTTTTGGGCATCTGCCTGCTACGGGGGGCATGGGGGCATCGCCTGGCACTGAGGGGACTACTGGGGCACCTGCCCGGGGTATGGGCTCTGCCTGGTACTGAGGGGGGGTACTGGGGCATCTGCCCTGGCTTTCTGGGAACTGCCTGCCACTAGGGGGCTACGGGCATCTGCCTGGTCTGGGGGGCAGGGCATCTCCTGGGACTGAGGCATCTGCCGGCTACGGGGATCTGCCTGGCTATGGGGGGGTACTGGGGGGATCTGCCCGGGGTTGAGGGGTATGGGGCATCTGCCCCCCGGCACTGAGGGGAAATACGGGCTCTGCCTGGTACGGGGGATCTCGGCTACTGAGGGGGAAATGGGGATGCCTGGCTACTGGGGCATCTGCCGGCTACGAGGGGGGAAATGGGGCATCTGCCCGGGTACTGAGGGGGCTACTGGGGCATTGCCGGCTACTGAGGGTCTGCCTGGCACTGAGCATCTGCCCCGCACTGAGGGGGGGACGGGGTTGCCTGGGTATGGGGGTCTACGGGGGGTTTTGCCTGGCTCTGAGGGGCTAAATTTAGGCATTGCCGGTACGGAGGGTCTGCCTGGCTACTGAGGGGGACTGGGGCATCTGCCTGGGTACTGAGGGGGGTATGGGGGACTGCCTGGTATGAGCATCTGCCTGGCTACTGGGGCATCCCGCCTGGCACGGGGGGTACTGGGGCATCTCCTGCTACGAGGGGGCTACTGGGCATCTGCCTGGTACTGGGCATCTGCCTGGTACGAGGGGGCAATGGGGCATTGCCCGGGACTGGGGACCATGGGGCATCTGCCTGGTACTGGGGACCATGGGGCACCTGTGGCCTTACGGGGGATATGCCTGGCTACTGGGGGCCCTGGGGGGTTGCCTGGCACTTGGGGCATGGGCACTCGGGCTACTGGGGACCATGGGGCACTGCGTGGCTACTGGGGACCAGGGGTTGCGTGGACTGGGAACCAGGGGAAGGGGAAAAAAAAATGGGGCCCGGCGCACGGTAAGGAAAAAAAAAAAGCCCCGGGATAGGCTTTTCTTTGAAGAGTTTTTTTTTTCTTAAAAGGGGCTCGGTGTTTCCGAACAAAAAAAAAAACACAAACATAAAAACCAAACATAAAAAGTACTTGACGGGGTTTCGCGCGTCAAACCGGCTCTCAGAAGTAAAATTATTCAAGGAACACTGAGTATAATAAGTTTCAAACATTCATTGGTTGTTTGTTTTACAGGTAAATGACTGAACAGGAACAGGTGTGAAAAAGAAGAGACGTAATTGGACAGGGGAAGTGTCAATTGATGTAAAGACGAAGAAGGAAGAGAAGGGAGCCCCGGGGGTTGGGACTAGAACCCGAGGCACATGTCTACTTGATTGTGTGCAAGAAAAACAATAAAAAAAAAAAATTTTGGAATTTGTGTTGGTGAGCTGATTTTGTGTGTACGTGAACAAATAAGGTATACCTGGGGTGGGATGTAGATAAATCACCACGGAGATGGCCCAATGGAAATGAAAAAATACTTCCTCTATAAGAATATCAGAAGAAAAAGTTTTTATGAGAGTCGGGGTTAAAAATGTAGCCCATCGGGATTTAGTTTGGTCAGAATCAAAAAAAAGAAAAATTTGGAAGCATGAAGACAAAACCCTAATTTTTATAATGGAAAGTCGGGTTAAAAGAGTAAAAAAAACATTAGATTTTAAAATTAACATGGCACCATTTAAATGTGTGCATACGAGCGGGTAACTGTATACATCTTACTATAAGTAGGATCTATTTTCATGAGGTTGAAAAAAAAATACAACAGAAGTACAATAAATATCTGAGGAGTCGGATTTCCAATGAAATTGGGCAATGAAATAAAATGCAGTGGGCATTTACTTGGAAAAAGTTAATTAAAGTCAAAGGTTTTCTTTAACCCCTTATTATAAATTTTTTTCTTTATGTTTAAATTTTTCATGTTTTTATTTGACCTTTTTTCCCTGGCCAAAATTTAACCCACTTTAAACTTTCTTTTGATATTCCTTGGGTATTTTCATTCCTTTCCATCTCCATGGTGATTTATCTACATCGCCACCCGAGAGTACACCTTTTTAGTTCCGTCAACAGAAATCAGCTACCAAAACCCAAATTTACAACTTTTTGTTTTTTTATTTTTGTCTTGCACACAATCAAAAAAGACGTGCCCGGGGGTTTTGTCTAAACCCCGGGGCATCCGTCTCTTCCCCTTGTCTTCACATCAGTTGACACTTCCCCGTCCCCAATTTCTCTCTTCTTTTTTCAACCTGTTCCTTTCAGTCATTTACCTGTAAACAAACAACCAATGATATGATTGATAACATTTATATACTCAGTGTTCCTTGAATAATTTTTTTCTTTGATGAAGCGCGGCTGTACGCGGAAACGCGTCAAGTACTTTTTTTGTTTTTGGATTTTTTTTTTAATTTTGCTCGGTAACCCGGTCATTTTTAAGAATAAAAAAACTCTTTTAATGAAAAGCCTATTGCCTGGCTTTTTTTTGTTTCCATTTTCAGTCGCCGGGTCCATCTTTTTCTTCCTTCCTTGGCAATTTTTCTCCCCCGGTTTCCGAACGGGGGCTCAGAACCGCGGCTGCCGTAGTAAGGGCTACGGGGTACAAATAGCCTGTAAGGTTATGAGTGTTTTGCTTTAAATAAGAGCGCAAAACCAAAAAGGGAGAAATTTACCCTTTCCCTTTTTACTCACTCTTTTTTTACAATATAACACTATTGTGCGCCCCCCTCTTCCTTTTTTCTTTTTGCATATACTGGGGACATGGGGCATCTGCCTGGCTACCTGGGGACCCAGGGGGCATTCTGCCTGGCTACGGGGGACAGGGGGCATCTGCCTGGCTACTGGGGACCTGTGGCATCTGGGGAACTATGGGGCATCTGCCTGGCTACTGGGGACTATGGGCATCTCCTGGCTACTGGGGGACTATGGGGCATTACATGGCTACTGGGGACTAGGGCATCTACTGGGGCTTGGGCTATGAGGCATCTGCATGGCTACTGGGGGACTATTGGGCATCTGCATGGCTATGGGGACTTGGGGCATCTGCATGGCTACTGGGGGACTATGGGGCATCTGCATGGCTACTGGGGGACTATGGGGATCTGCATGGCTACTGGGGGACTATAGGGCATCTGCAGGCTACTGGGGACTATGGGCATCTGCCTGGCTACTGGGGACTTTTGGGGCATCTCCTGGCTACTGGGAGACTATGGGCATCTCGGGCTACTGGCGGACTATATGGGGCATCTGCCTGGCTACTGGCGGACTATATGGGGCATCAAACATGGCTACTGGGGGACTATGGGGAAATCTGCCGGGCTACTGGCGGACTATATGGGGCACTACATGGCTACTG
Organism: Phyllomedusa bahiana; assembly: GCA_025379985.1. NCBI lineage: Eukaryota > Metazoa > Chordata > Amphibia > Anura > Hylidae > Phyllomedusa > Phyllomedusa bahiana. The sequence continues at coordinate 109,101 of JAODAL010004761.1, forward strand.
GGGGGACTAATGGGGCATCTCCTGGCTACTGGCGGACCTATATGGGCATCTACATGGCTACTGGGGGACTATAGGGCATCTCCCTGGACCGGGGTTTATGTGGGCATCTCCCTTTCTATATGGGCATATTACCTTGCAGAGGCAATTACTATCTGGCTACAGGGGGCAAAAATTACCTATCTACCTACATGGGCAGATATAACTGTCATCTACAGGGGCTTTATAGCCACTTATCTACCTACAAGTATTCTAAAATTATGTCGGCCCTTTAAGGTACCCGTGAGGCTGATTTTGCCCCGGTGTGAAAACGAGTTTGACACCCTGCTCTAGAAGATGCAGTTGCCCCTTCTTGAAAAATGACCTTGCTGCTGCTAAAAAACATATTTCAAACCCTTTATCCCAAAGGTGGATGACCTTGAAAATAGGTCTCGCGGGAACAATCTGCGACTGGTAGGAGCCCGGAGAAAGCAGAGGGTCGAGACCAGTATTATTCTTGAAGCCTGGCTATTCAATTCTTTGGAAAAAAACACACTGTCTGACTTTTTTGCTATTGAGAGGGCCCCCCGCGTGCCTGCTCGTGCCCCTCCCCCAGGAGGTCCACCCCGACCTATCTTATTTAAAGCTATTACACTATAGGGACAGAGACGCTATCCTGAGAGCAGCCGGGGAAAAGTCGGGACATGACTAATGATGGTCACCGTGTATCTATTTACCCAGACTTTTCTGTAGGGTGCAGAAGCGCCCGTGCCCAATTTATAGACATTAAACGTCGACTTAGGAGCCTGTCTGTTGTGTACTCTATGATGTATCCAGCCAGATTAAGGTTTCTTCATTTAACACGCACATATTTTTGACACCCCCAAGAATGCGCTCACTTGGCTGGATTGAATGAGCAGGGCCCTGAGAGCGGACAAAGCGCCGGGATGAACACTGAACCTGCGACAGTTCTTTGTACTAGCTCTTTGTGTTTGAAGGTTTTCAATGTTTTTTTTCCTTAGCAGATACTAGAGCTATAAGATACGATGGTCTGTTGATATGTTATGCTAATAATGCTAGCAGGAGTAAGGAATGAAGGAATTACTAGCAAATGTAGCTTGAGCGTCTACACACTATGCTTGAGTGATGCTCAAGAGATTTGGGAACCCCGTTCCCTTCGGCAGGAAGGGATTTATGTTAAAGTTCGTTATATTCTACAATGATTGGTTTAACGGTTTTTTATATGGGTGGGATTATTTTGAGAGCGGGAAACCCTATTGCTTATGAACATTACAATCAAGGGCTTTGTAAAAGTTTACTCCAGTGGTTGGATATATTGCATAACTGTTATTATGGCGTCTGTTATTAACGTTGTGGCATGGAACGTAAGAGGGCTTGGGGACTCCAGTAAGCGATATGCTGTAACTCCGGGTTGCAGAGGGTTAAACCGGCAATGTCTGTCTGTCCGAGACCCACCTGACTAAAGACAAAACCCACTGGCTGCAAAGAGAAAGGGTTGGGGCAGCATACCACTCAGTGTACTCCTGACATTCTAGAGGGGTAAGTGTGCTAATTCATAGAGCCATTCCGTTTACATGTATTGATTCAAAAACTGATCCAGGTAGATATGTTTATCTTCATTGCAAACTCTACTTAACCCCAGTTATTATAGTAGCTATATATCCCTCCTCCGTACTCAAGCAAAATTTCTTAAAAAATACTAACTCTGTTGGAATCATCCCCAGGAGTCCCAGTGTTACTCTCGGGTGATTTTAATAAATATTTGCATCCATACTGGGACAAATTTCATGCAGGAGATATTGACTCCCAGGCCCAGCCTACTTCCCTTGCAAAACTGTTGATGGAGGTAGGTCTATGTGAAAATTTGGAGACTAAAAACCCCTACGAAAAAGAAATACTCATGTTATTCAGCTACGCATCATTTACTCTCAAGAATAGACCTCGCTGTGGCCTCGGACTCAATGCTCCCATATGTCAAATCAGTTGAATATTCAACTCGCTGTATTTCTGATCACTCCCCCTTGACAGTGTGCTTGGACTGTGGTCTGGAGGTGGGGGGTTAGCCCAGGGATGGCGCCTAAATCCTTCGGGGTGCAATTGATAGGGGCTCGATGGTAGCAGAAATTAAGGAGTTCTTTGAAAATATCGAGGGACTGCTTCAGTGGCATGTGTGTGGGGATACCATGAAAGCATTTGTAAGAGGGATTTAAAATTAGTGAGATTAGTAAAAGGAAAATATAACACGTAGCTTCACCCAATTCTTGCAGGATGGGGTTTACAAAGAAAGAACAGAATTTTCTTGGTGACCCTTCTGAGAATAATAGGCACAACTGGGAGGAGGCCCAACAGAACTTGAATGAGCAGTTGATAAAGTACAGAGGAAAAAAAGTTTTTTGTTCAGCAACGCTATTTTGATAAAGGAGAAAGTGCAGGAATTTACTAGCTAATATTTTTTGAAATCCCAGCAAGCATCCAGTCATATTGCAGAACTTAAAATGGACAATGCTCTGTAGTCAGTGAGAATGCAGTTATCCTAAATGTTCTGTTTACAGTTTTATAAATCTTTATATACCTCTGGGGGTGGAGGGTCAGTGGATGACATTGAAGATTATTTGTCTAACATTACCCTTCCATCTCTATCACTAGAAGATAGTAATGCTCTAGAGCAATCAATTACTTGTGAAGAACTAGAGGTTGCTTTGTTTCCAGGCCCCAAATGAAAAAGCCCCAGGAATGGATGGTCTTCCCCCCTGAATTTTTTAAGCTCCACAAGGAAACCTTGTTACCGCATTTACTAGAGGTCTTCCAGGCGGCAGTCCAGGGCGGTCACTTGCAAAATTCAATGAGGGAAGCAATTATTGTACTGATACTTAAGCCAGATAAGGATGCTTCTAGTCCAGGGTCCTATCGCCCCATCTCGCTACTTTCAACTGAAGTTAAGCTATTGGCAAAAGTATTAGCTAACAGGTTAAGCAAAATCATAACAAGTGTCGTTCATGAAGACCATTTGGGCTTTTATGCCCAATAAGTCAACTGCCATTAACATAAAGAAGACTGCTTCTCAATTTACAAATGAGTACAGGGCAGACGGAGGGCAGGGCAGTTCTCTCATTGGACGCTGCCAAAGCTTTAGACAGTATGGAATGGGAGTACTTGTGGGCTGTCATGAGGAAAATGGGATTTGGTTTCCAACTTTCTTATCGGGAGTTAAACTATTTTATGCAGAAACCCGGGCTTGAGTTTCGCGCCAAAGGCTTGATGTCAGATGCCTTCTCCTTACACAGAGGGACCAGACAGGGGTTTCCCTTTATCTCCCCTTCTTTTGCCTTGGCCATTGAGCCCCTAGCTTGTTTTCATCAGAAATGCAAGGGACATTACGGGTTCAAACATGGGACTATGGAGGAGAGAATTTCTCTCTATCGGACGGCATGCTTCTTTATGTGGGGAATTTAACTTCTTCTCTGGAACCATCAACCTGTCCTACATAGAGGAGTTTGGAGTTTGGTCGGTTTAAGAATTAATTGGGGCAAGTCTACATTATTGCTCTTGGATCCTCTCCCTGAAGGAAGTATAGGTCAGGAATCTCAGCTACAGATAGTAACATCATTCAAATACTTAGGAATAATAATCACTTCCTGCCCGCAAGATTATATTGCCCACAATATATTGCCTCCCCCTACTTAGCAGATTGACCAATAAGATAAATGCATGGTTTAAGCTGCCTTTATCAGTTATAGGTAGAGGAAATCTAATTAAAATGATTGTTATGCCACAGATTCTCTACATTTTGCATAACTCCCCAATTTGGGGCCCTTTAAATATCTTTAAAAATTTCACCGACTCTTCAGAGAGTTACTTTGGAAAAAGGGGCATGCCAGGATTGGATTAAATTATTTGCAAATAGAAAAGGATAGAGGAGGACTTGCTATCCCAAACACTTGGCTCTACTTTATAGCCTCACAATGGCAGCATTTTGCAGGGTGGGATGCTAGGCAAGGGATGGGTCCAGTAGGCAAGTTGCTAGCAACTAGAAGCTCATGCCGCATTTGAGTTGTATGCTGGATGCTGAACAGCGGACTGAATTCTTCAGATCTTCCTACTCTGAAATTAATGTTTAAGGTGTGGGGTAGGGCAAGGATCTTTTGAGGTATACCTCATTTACCAAAAATACCCCCCTATGGTTCAAACGCAAGCTTCCAGAAATTTGCAAATTGACTGACTTTAAAAAGATGGAAAGCAAGTTGGTATTGTCTTATTATCCAAATATTAGGATGGTTCGAAATGGGTTTGAGTTTTAAATCAGATGCAGGAAAAGTTTGACTACCGCGCCAAGTCTTTTACCAATATTTGCAGTTGAGGCATGCGGTTCAGAGTCAAGCTTTTACAAGTGGATCGTCCATTAAATCTGCTCCCCTAATAAATTTAGTTTGTGGAGCACAGTCCACAAAAGGATTATTTCAAAAGCATATAGTTACTTGGCGGAGGAGTATATTTATAATCAACAGCTTCCGATTAAAGTGAAATGGAGACGACGTTGGCCCCCCATTAGTACCAAAAACAATGGGTAGTGTTTTTGGCCTTGCGAGATTGGTGTCATTAGTGAGGCAAAAAGATATTCACAGCTTATGTTGGGTTTCATAGAGCTTATAAAACTCCTTTCCAGCTTTTCAAATGGGGTATTAGGTCAGACTCCAGTTGCCCACGATGTGAAATGGGGGAGGCCCAGCTTTTGCACATGATATGGGAGTGCAGGGGAAATTTGGGGAACTTCTGGAAAGAGGTTATCCAGTTAATTAGCAAAGTTCATAAAATTGATATCCCTCTAGAACCACTGTACTGTGGTTTCTTGGCTATATAGAAAATAGTATTTGATGTTTGGAACAAAGAATTAGCATTTCCCAAATGTTTTTATATGGCCAGAAAAATTAATTGCCTTAGATGGATTCAGTCTTCTTCACCAACCATAACCGAATACGTAAACAAAATTAAATAATGTCATCAGATTGGAGGGGGCGTATACTTAAAAGAAATGCCTGAGAAAATATGAAGGTATATGGAGCCCTTGGCTCAATTCCCCAGGTTTGCCTTCTCGTTCCTTACTGCTACATAATTCAGGATTGGCGCAAGGAATGGGAGCATTGTCCATTCCTATTACTGTTAGTTGAACAAAAGTAGACACTCTTGGCAAAGTGACTTCTGTCCTTGATTAAAATTTGATAAAAAAAAATCATGGGTACTGCTCTTGGTTTGGTGGGTATGGTGGGATGGTTGGGGGTTTGTTTATGTTTGTATGCTAATACTGTTGAAAGCACTTATCAAGATATATGGTATGGACATATTCATATACTCCTAGTGTTTTTTATCTAAAAAGCAAAATGATTGTATATGTATGTATCCTGATGTAAAAAATAATGGTAAGAGACGTTCTATTCTGTATCTGCATTAATTGTTTAATAAAAATTATCTGATTTAAAAAAGAAAATGACAGTCCCACCAGGAACCTAGGCTAAATATGCCCTAGTACACCCTGTTTACTCACAGTGTAAATGGTCCCTGACAAAAGGATTTACGTCCAATCAGAATATAAGAAAAACTATATAAAAAAAGACCCCTTATAAATATATTGATACACTTAAACTCACCCGACGCATTTCTTTCTCTTAAGTATTAGTAGTATTAGGGCATTTCTCAGGGGCTTTAGAATTGACTATAATCCAAAAGATGTCATAAAGATGAGTCAGACACAAAAGACACAGATACTAAAATGTCACAAGAATAAGTCAGACAGAAGAAATATATGTTCCAACAATTCACAAAGCTCAAATAATAGTGTAGCATAAGGAGTATTATGTCACATTAATTTCAATATGCACAATTATGTGCTACAAGAAAATACTCCTATATTGAATAGAACCTGTTTGGACAAATCTTTACATTTTGATATATGCTTGTCAAATACAGTAGCAGTGGCCACATTACTCACCGATTCAGGCTGTGAGACATAGTATGTAAGGTACTCACACTGTTACAGAAAAACCTGCCATAATAATTGCACAGCGCTCCATTCCAAAGAGCCAGCTAATGTATAGACCGAGACGCAGGTCCTGCATTCAAGAGCTTGTAAGTCTCTCCACATATCGCGCACTTCTAAATTCGCTGTGGTCACAGTGTAACATTATGAGTACCTTACATACTATGTCTCACAGCCTGAATTGGTGCGTAATGTGGCCACTGCCACTGTATTTGAAAAGTATATATCAAATGTAAAGATTTGTCTAAACAAGCTCTATTCAATAAAGGTGCATGTGAAAACAGTCACTTGTCAGCGCACTGATAATGAGATTAAATTTAGTACCTTTGTTTAACGGCTTGCAGAGCACGGAGACTCCCATCCCCTTCGCTCGGAGAGCACAGAAACTAGCAAAAATGATATCCAGCTTGCTTAGAAGTAGCATTAACAGATGATCCCACTTATACATTTAAAATAAAAAAATGTTTTAAAATATTCCAATTTAAAAAGGGTATAATACAGGGTAGGAGAGTTGTAAAAACAGCACCAGGCTACAGATTGCACGACCTTTCGACAAATACATATTTAATCATGGCGGGGCACATATTTAAGACTATTATTGTCAAAAACGGGGTCGTGAAATCTGTCCCTGGTCTTATTACAACTTTCCCCTTATTACCTTTTTTTAAGGGGAAAATTAATAATTTTTTATTTAAAAGTATAAGCTGCGGATCATCTGCTTAATGCACTTCTAAGCAAGCTGGAGTATATATTTTATGCCTATTCAAAAAAGGGGTATTTTTTGTAGCACATAATTGTAAATTTTGAAATTAATGTGATAACCATCCAGAACTGAAAGGTTTTCCCCGGGGGGGTTTTTTAAAGACCACCACCGCCCAAAAAAACTTTGAGTTTTTCATTCTTCGCCCTTTTTTTGGGTAGAATATGAAAATCTCAATGCGAGGGGGGAGGGCTTTTCTTTGCAGACCGTGGAGAAAAGCCGCCCCCTTGCGGCCGTGTGCATGGCCACAAAACATGAAAATACCGTTGGGTTTTCTGTTTGGGTATTTTAGGGCCCATGGAAAAACCCCTAACACTTCAAATCTGTCAGTATTAGTAAAGGAACAAAAACAGCAAAAATTCACACAAAAAATGTCAGCAATTTTTCTATTAATCCCCTCCTGTCAGGTAAACCAATAGTGTCCCTTAAATAAACGCTACTCACAAAAAGTTAGGGATATTTGAATTTTGGTTGAAATTTTAGGATGAACTGAAAATGTCAGATTTTTTTTTTAAATGAACTAAATGGACCATCTCTTAACTTTAGATGCACATGTCCAGTTGTTCAATGTTTCGGTAATTTTTACATAACTTACTGATCTTTAACAAGGAGCTTATTGGCAAAATTCAAAACATGTGTTTGATCCCTGAAACTCTCAATAGATTTAGGTGATCTATTTGAATTGGGATTTAAACAGTCGTCCTCATCAAGCTATTCACATTCTGACATCATGAGACCAAGACAACACCTCACAATTGATCAACAGTATCTCTCCATTGCGAGGCTTCAAGCAGGATGCACTCAGACGGAAGTGGCCACTGAGCTTAGAGATACATAGATACAGAGAATGGAAGAGTCACAGAAAGGTAAAGAAGTGGACGTCCTTTGCCTCCATCACACACTGATGACCACTTCATTGTAAATAATGCCCTGTGGAACCAGATGATGAATGCCACACAACTCCAGGCACGTTTACGATAGGGGAGAGGCAACCAAGTGTCACATCAGATCATTTGTCACTGTTTACATAAGCGTGATCTGCGTGCTAGATGACTGGCAAAGGTACCTGACAGGTACCTGACCTGGCTGATGCATAGAGCTCTCCTTGATGTCTCCTGCATTGTTGGCAGCCATCATTTGTGCTCCGAGTGAATCGACTTTCATCACTGAACAGAACTGAGGAACGGTGGCGACAACTGTTTCCTTTAAGCCACCTCTTACCTCTGGATCATTTTAAAGTGGAGTCTAGACTGCATATTCCTGAAGTAAGCTGGTGGCTATCGACTTATGTCCCAAAAACTATAGTTGTAGGTGAATATATGAGAGATTTGTTGCAGAAATTTCTAAAAATGTCCCGTTCATCTGAATGGGGTTTACAGAAATGAATGAGCTTAAAACCAAAACAACCCCATTTAGATGAACTGAACTGATTTTTAATCACAGAAATTTCTACAACAAATCTGCTGCTTGTTGATATGTCCGAAGGGCTTGTCCCCAAGGCATGTTTTATTGGTTGGTTTTTCAGATGGTTTGCAGTTTTAGCAACGTTCCCCAAAGATTTTAATATAAAATCCGTTCAGCAGTCCCCACTGGACGGGTTTTCACACTGCCGGCGGTCCGAAAAACTTAGAAGATGTTAATTATGGTTTGTGATCATATTCCAGGGAACGCAAAGTACTCTGTGATTGAAGGAACATTTGAATGAATCAGACCACAGCACTGCCAACTTATTCGCTTAGAGGAACTAATAACGGGCAAATTAAAACTTCCTTCCAACAAAAAGGATCAGGCTACAGATGTCTCGGCCACCAGAAACTTGCTGAAGCCGGTCTGTGAAAGGAACTGAATGGAAAGACATTAGGTTGGGTTCACATGTATGTTTAAACACATGGCCATTAACCCCTTAAGCCGAACGCCTGAAAAGTAGTTAATGACCAGAACATTTTTTTAGTTTTTGCCTCCTTGCGTTTCAACAGTTGTAACTTTTTTATTTTTTCAGTGACGCAGTTGTATGAGGCCTTGTTTTATTGGGGACAAGTTGTACTTTCTGGGGGAATAGTTTAAGTTCACTTATAAATAATTACAGCATTTTTTTTTATTATTATTATTATAATTTTTTTTTTTTTACACCATTCACATTTCACACTTAATAACTTGTTAGATTAATTCTACAGGTTATTACGATCGTGTGGATACCAAATATGTGTAGGTTTTTTTGTGCGTTTAATTTATGCACAATTATTTTTTATTTTTATTTTATTTATTTTTTACACTTTTTTTTACAGTTTTTGTGTTTTTTTAACTTTTTTTTTTACTCCCATGAAGGGAGAACTGTAACATTTTTTTACATTTTTTGTTTACACTTAGTAATGTATTAGCATATTCATATATGCTAATACATTCTAATCTGTGTCAGTCTGACACAGGCAGTGATTAGGACAGCACAAAGTGCGTCCTAGTCACTGGCTTAGTACACAGACAGCTCTGGGGCCACTCAAGGTCCCCAGAGCTGACTGTGCAGCTGTTCCCTGAGCTCTGTCGGATGAGCGGGTGATCCGATCACCCGACAGAGCAGGGGAACCCTTTGATTGCGCTGCGGTAACGCACCGCCGCAATCAAAGGGTTAAAGCACCGGGTTGCGGAGGTTTCCTCCACTGCCCGATGCTCGCAGGGGATGCTCTGGGATCGGGGCTGTGTAGTACAGCCCCGATCCCAGAGCAATTGCGGCGCCGGGCGTCTAAAGACGTCGCTGAAGACGAACGACCCACACCAGCCGACGTCTAAAGTTGGCGGGCGGTCGTTAAGGAGTTAAAGGGAACCTGTCAGCTGGTTGATGCTTTCCCTGTATCAGTGTGTGCACAGGGTAAACTGTCAACTACTGCATGCCAGTGGGGTAAGCAGTCCTTTTACTTTCAGTTGTTTTTTTCTTAGCTTTTTACTTAGAAATCCTGCTTCAAATCATATAACCCTAATGTCAGGAGTAGTCAGGGACGCACCCAAAGATACAGACAAGTGAGGCCCTGACACTCGCCCCAACCCCTGTCCCTGCCTTTTGGGGTACCCGACTCCTTAACAGGATCGCCCCAACCAGAAGACTGACACTGCACTGAGCTAAGTGCACACAGACAGAGAAGAACAGACACAAAACACAAAAGAGTAGTCGGACGGTCCAAGTCGATAAGACGGGCAGCGAGGTACAAAATCGTAAGACAAAGAGAAACCAGAAACACAAGCAGAGGTCAAAAGGTACAGAAGATCCAAAAGTTGAAGGCTAACTACAGGTACAGAATAGATATAGCAGGCACAGGAAGAAGGAAGCGGTGGCTATAAATAGGGAAAGGGAGGAAGCAGAGCAGAAGGGATAGGAAGCAGAAGCTGTCAATCACCAGAGAATCGATTAACCCCTAGGAGTGCTGGAGGATTCCTGGCCAAGGGCGTTGGCCAGAAATCAATAAAGATCCAGGACTAAGAGCAGTGTTCACACACAGGAAAGCCAAGCCGCAGTTATGGTCGCAGCGGCCGTGGCCGGCGACTAGGGCCAGATGGCGCGAACATGACAGTACCCCCCTTTCTATGAGGGGCCACCGGACCCTCCTTAGATCCTCCTGGCTTGGAAGGGTTGGCTTGGTGAAATTTTGTTACCAGTCTGGGGGCATGTAAGTCCCTAGACGCCACCCATACCCGTTCCTCCGGACCGTACCCCTTCCAGTGAACCAGATACTGGAGAGCGTTCTGAACCCTGCGAGAGTCGATAATACGCTCAATTTCGTACTCTAATTCCCCTTGTATGACCACAGGGCAAGGAGGAGGACGACCGACCACAGCAGGAATGTACTTTTTCAGCAGGGCTTTGTGGAACACCGGATGAATACGGAGAGAACTCGGAAGGCGGAGTCTGAAAGACACAGGGTTAACAATTTCGGTGATAACGAAAGGACCGATAAAGTGAGGGTGAACTTCCTAGATGGAACTCGGAGGTGAAGATTTTTTGTCGAGAGCCACACCTTGTCGTCGACTACATATTCAGGTCCGGGTCAACGTTTCCTATTGGTATATTTAATTTGATGAGATTGGGCTTTTTCTAGATCTCACGACTTCTAGCCCAGACTGTGCACCTAACGGCGGATTTTACAGAAGAAAATTTAGATTCACAACCTGTAGCGGCGGAGTACCTGCAGTGAAACCCATAATTACAGAAAAAGGGGGACACTCTGGTTGAGGAATTCTCATGATTGTTAAGGGCGAACTCAGCCATAGGCAAAAACTCACTCCACTTCTCCTGGCACTCCGAAACATAGCATCTGAGATATTGTTCTAATGACTGATTAAGTCTCTCAGTTTGCCCATTAGTTTCAGGATGGAAGGTGGAGGAGAAGGACAGAGAGATGCCCAATCTACCACAGAATGCTCTCTAGAACCTCGACACAAACTGTACCCTTCTGTCAGTCACAATACTGGAGGGAATACCATGAAGTCTTAGTATATGACGAACAAATAGATCGGCGAGGAGTTTGGCTGAAGGTAGCTTCTTCAAGGCAATAAGATGACACATTTTAGAGAAGCGATCCACGACCACCCAAATCACCGACCTACCCTTGGAGGGGGGAAGATCAGTAATGAAATCTATGGAGATATGAGACCAGGGCCTATTAGGCAATGGAAGGGGTCGCAATAATCCCTTGGGGGGATGTCGGGGTACCTTCGCCCTAGCACAAGTCTCACAGGCAGTAACAAATTCCTTGACATCACGCTGCCATGAAGGCCACCACTAGGTACGAGATAGGAGTAGCCGGTGCCTGCGATACCAGATGTCAGACAGACTGAGGAGTGAACTTCCCCCAGAATTTTCAAACAAAGGTGACATGGAACAAAGAGTTTACCAGGGGTAGTCCGGGTGGGGCTGAGCCTTGTGAGTTCGCAATCTCAGAAACTAAATCTGCAGTGAGGGTAGCAACGACTACTCCCGGAGCAAGGATATTTTCAGGTTCCTCCTCCGAGATGTCAGCCTTAACATTTTTAGCCCCTGGATGGTAGGTTACCACAAAGTTGAATCTAGTTAAAAACAAAGCCCATCGTGCTTGGCGGGGATTCAACCGTTTAGCCTTGTCAAGATACATCAGATTTTTATGATCAGTAAGAACAGTCACTCTATGTCTGGCCCCCTCCAGAAGGTGCCTCCACTCTTCAAAAGCCCAGTTTATGGCTAGCAATTCCCGGTTCCCTATATCATAGTTAACCTCTACAGTGGAGAATTTTCTGGAGAAAAAGACGATGAGTCGGAGATTGGTATACGGTTCCGTTCCTTGGGACAGGATGGCTCCTACGCCTGTCTCAGATGCATCCACCTCTACAACAAAAGGTTGTTCTGGGTCTGGGTGGACCAGGACAGGTGCAGACGAGAAACATTTTTTCAAAGTAGAAAATGCTTGCTCAGCTCCCGGTGTCCAGGAGGTAGGGTCAGTCCCTTTCCTAGTAAGGTCAGTGAGGGGTTTAACAATCAGGGAAAAATTCTTAATACATTTGCGATAATAGTTCGCAAAACCTAAGAAATGTTGGATCCCTTTCAAGGTAGTAGGCCTCACCCACTCAGCGATGGCAGAAACCTTTTGTGAATCCATGCTTATAGAGCTGGGACTAAGTACATACCCCAAGAATCCTATCTCCTGGACTCCGAACAGACATTTAGACAATTTGGCGCATAATTGATTCTGACGTAACCTGGAGAGGACATCCCTCACATTATCTCGATGGGTATCGTAATCTGGGGAAAAGATGAGGATGTCATCTAAGCACACAATTACGAAACGCCCCAGGAGGTCCCTGAAAATGTCATTAACAAATCGTTGGAAGACAGACGGTGCATTACAAAGACCAAAGGTCATGACTAGGTATTCAAAGTGTCCTTCAGGTGTATTAACGGCCGTTTTACATTCATCCCCTTCTCTGATCCGGATTAGGTTGTACGCCCCCTGAAGGTCGACTTTGGAAAACCATTGGGCGCCCACATCCTGATTAAAAAGATCCGGGATCAGGGAAAGTGGATGCTGGTCTTTTATTGTTATCTTATTGAGCTCTCTGTAGTCAATACAAGGACGGAGACCCCCATCTTTTTTCTCAACAAAGAAAAAACCGGCACCCACCGGCGAAATAGACAGTTGTATGTGACCCTTTTCTAGGCTTTCCTTAATATATTGACGCATAGATTCTCGTTCCGGGGTAGATAAGTTGAAAATACGACCCTTAGGTAACTTTGACCCCGTAATGATGTCTATAGAGCAGTCATATGGCTGATGCAGCAGAAGAGTTTCCGCAACTGTTTCATCAAAGACGTCTTTAAAGTCAGAGACAAAGTCGGGAATGGTATGATTATCGTTTATCGAACACACCAACAACTGTACAGTTTTCAAATGGCAACCACATGAGTCCCTCATTTAACCAACTCCACAGTCCTCCAGTCGAACACCGGATTATGGAGGCGTAACCATGGTAAGCCCAGAATAATATCCGTGGCAAGCCTCTCCATGACAAAAAAGGACATTTGTTCAAAATGCAAGCACCCAACGTTCAAGGTAATTTCGGCGGTACAATATTCTATTCTTCCCTCAGTTAGAGGGGTAGAGTCTGCGCCTGAAACCGAGAAGGGAGAACATAACGGAATTAGTTCTAACCCTAAAGCTTGTGCCACAGCCATGCTGATGAAACTGACAGCAGCTCCTGAATCGATCAAGGCATGGCAAGCAAAGCTCTTGGCCCCAGAAATCAAGGTTACAGGCAAGGTAATCTTATTATCCAAGTTAAGGGGTACCTGTACGCCTGAGTTATTCCTCCTGATGTTCTTCAGGCGTTTGTTGATCTCCCACGGGGAACTAGGCCTGGTTGGGCAGCTCCTCAGGACATGGCCGGACTCTCCACAGTAGAAACACAAGGCATTTTCTACCCGATGCTTCCTTCTGATAGCCGCCGACGTAGAGCCTAATACCATGGGTTCCTCTCCTGAACCCCAGGTGGGCGATGACGAATGTAGTGGAAGAGGAGTTGTAGCAGAAACAGCAGAGAAAGGTTGGACAGGAGAGTCTGACCTGAACTGTCCAGTAGACCCCCCAGCCTTTTCCCTGCGTCTCTCTCTCAACCTTCTGTCAATGGTTATAGCCAAAGTCATAAGATCTCCCAAAGTCTCTGGAATAGGGTGACTGACCATCGCATCCTTTACTGCCTCAGACAGCCCTTGTCTGAAGAGAGTTTTGAGGGGTTGGTCAGGCCACCCAATTACCGAACTCCATTGGCAGAATTCGGAGCAATAATCCTCAGCTGAGCGACGACCTTGCTGGATGGATAGGAGGTGGATTTCTGCTAATGCTGCTCGATTGGGGTCATCATAAATCTGGCCTAGTGCAAGCAAAAATTTATCCACCGGCCTCCATTCTGGGGCCTCGGAAGGTAAGCCTAATGCTCATACCTGAGGTGGGCCCTGGAGGAGGGATACCACCATGGCAACCCTCTCAGCTTCTGAGGAAAAATGGGTAAATCGAAAAAACAGGCGACAAGACTGAAGGTTCGAAATGCATCAGGATTACCATCAAAACAGTTGGAAAGCCGCATATTCGGTTTGTGCCCCACTAGCCCAGGAGCCGATATGGGTACTGATGGGACGACTGGATCAGAGGCCGGGTTAGACATGGCGTCCAGCCGAAGCGAGATCTGGGACATAAGACCCGCCATGCCCTGAAACTGCGTTGTTAATTCGTCTAGGCGGTCAGAAACCGACAGGTCGGTATTCATCCTAAACCTCCGGGGAATTAACTTAGAATAAGGGCCTGCTATAATGTCAGGGGTAGTCAGGGACGCACCCAAAGATACAGACAAGTGAGGCCCTGACACACGCCCCAATCTCTGTCCCTGCCTTTTGGGGAACCCGACTCCTTAACAGGCCGGCCCCAACCAGAAGACTGACACAGCACTGAGCTAAGTGCACACAGACAGAGACGAACAGTCACAAAACACAAAAGAGTAGTCGGACGGTCCAAATCGATAACAAGACGGGCAGCGCTGTACAAAATCGTAAGACAAAGAGAAACCAAAAACACAAGCAGAGGTCAAAAGGCACAGAAGATCCAAAAGGTGAAGGCTAACTACAGGTACAGAATAGCTATAGCCGGCACAGGAAGAAGGAAGCGGTGGCTATAAATAGGCAAAGGGAGGAAGCAGAGCAGAAGGGATAGGAAGCAGAAGCTGTCAATCACCAGAGAATCGATTAACCCCTAGAAGTGTCGGAGGATTCCTGGCCAAGGGCGTTGTCCAGAAATCAATAAAGATCCAGGACTAAGAGCAGTGTTCACACACAGGAAAGCCAAGCCGCAGTTATGGTCCCAGCGGCCGTGGCCGGCAACCAGGGCCAGATGGCGCGAACATGACACCTATATATCACAGAGCTAAGCTCCTCTCCTCTATCATATAACCTTATACATCACAGAGCTCAGCTTCTCTCCCTCTATCATATAACCCTATAAATCACAGAGCACAGCTTCTCTCCATCTATCATATAACCCAATGTAGAACACAGAGCTAAGCTCCTCTCCTCTATCTATCATATAACCATATATATCACAGAGCTCAGCTCCTCCCCTCTATCATACAACCCTATATATCACAGAGCTCAGCTTCTCTCCTCTATCATATAACCCTATATATCACAGAGCTCAGCTTCTCTCCCTCTATCATATAACCCTATATATCACAGAGCTCAGCTTCTCTCCCTCTATCATATAACCCTATATATCACAGAGCTCAGCTTCTCTCCTCTATCATATAACCCTATATATCACAGAGCTCAGCTTCACTCCCTCTATCATATTACCCTATATATCACAGAGCTCAGCTTCGCTCCCTCCATCATATAACCCTATATATCACAGAGCTCAGCTCTTCTCCTCTATCATATAACCCTATATATCACCTGAGCTCGTCTTCGCTACCTTTATTGCATCTTGCTCTTGGAGAGGGCAGCATAAGGCACCTGACAGATTCCCATTAAATCAAGAGGGCGGAAAAAGGCCTTATGGATTCATATCTCTCGACCACAGCGGCTTCTTCCTATATCCGGCTCAGCTTTACCGGGTGTTTAAACGCTAAAGTACTGAGGTGTTTCTGGGTAAAACCCATATTGCTTGGACAAGGAAACCTGCAGCTATTTCTTTTTTTTTTTTAAATTGTTAATTTTTATTGAAATTTTTTACAACCATAAAGCCACGCAGGGCTAATAACAGTAATACGCAAAGTGCATTAGCAATATGATAACAGTAGCAGTGTACCACGTATCGCATAGAAATTCAAGTAATATATGAAATATCACAGTCATAAATTACTAGTCCTGAGGACCGTCATAAGACGTTCGAAAGGTAAGTACAACAGATGGCCATTTAGACAAATAAATCAGTTAGACAAATAGACAACAAACAAAACAAAGGGGGTACACGATACTCGACACACAAGGAAAGAGGGATTTCCCGCACTAAACCCGCAATCCAGCCATATCTATAGGATATTCTACAAATCTTGAAGGATGCAAGAAACATCCCACAGTTTCCAAATATGGTCAAAAGGGTCCAATTGGTCATGAGACAAGGCAGTGAGATATTCCATAAGCCTAACTTCCTGTAAACGGATAAATACATCATGTCTGGTGGGAATAGAGGTGTGCTTCCAAAATTTCGCAATCAGACATTTGGTGGCTGTCACCATATATAGAAAAAGCCTACCCTTTTACATCCTAGCGGGGCTAAGGATTTTTAAAGGAAAGGCCCTCTTGAAGGGGGACCCAAACCCTGTGTAATATCAGCACCATGGACTGGACTGCCCAAAGGGGCCTTTTTAAAATCTGCAGTCCCAAATATAGTTGTAAGTCCCCCGACCCCACATCCCAACAACGTCCGAATGTCAGGCTTAATTTTATGCAATAGACAGAGTGTGATCCCCATACATTAAAATTTTGTTTGGTTAAAATTATTTTTTAGCAAAATAACTCGGGCAGCCTTTTTTTCCAATCTTCGCCGGGTGTCTCGGGGAATGGGGACCCAGACTCCTCCCATTTACCATGTACGAGTGGGTCAAAGGGAGCCCCCTGCGGGGGTGATTGGGAACTTATATATTGGGAAATAAAAACCCTTATCGAATACCGCTCTAAAAACTTTTTAAAACATAGTAGGGAGACACAAAGTGGTTTTCAAAATAAGAGCAAAAGTGTCTAATCTGAAGGGGGAGTAGGGGCCGAGGGGGGGTAAATCATGTCGGACCATAAAACATCAAAAGGTTTTTTCAGAGCCCCGTGTTCTTTGGGTCCACCATACCCCAAAAATAAAACAGCCTGCATAAAACCCCGGGGTCTAAGAACTACCCGGGTCTCCGTCCAACAAAAAGGGATGAAAATAAATGAGGTCTTGCGGGGGCCCTCAGAACAAAACCCAATTTTTTTAGCATCGTTTCCCAAAAATGTCCCAGTGGGGGCCATGGAGTGTAGTGGGGTGATTTTCATTTTTTGAGTGGTAGTGGCCCACATGGGGGAGTTGGATAAAATGGGGGCCAACCCCAAAACTTCTCCACCTCCACCACCTGGATAAAAATAACGCGACCATGATGGCAGCTCGCAGCGGGCGGCCCAAATATTTGATTAAGTCGGCACTGCCAATCCCCCTTTCCCCCCTCTACTTGCCAACAAAGATTTCGGATATCCTTGCATCTTTTTCCCCCAAACAAAGGGGATCAATCTGACTGAAAAAGACGGGGGAGTTTAAATGGACGGGACAGGAAAGGGTCTCAAAGAGATCCCACCCTTTTTCGGGAGAATGGTCCTTTTTAATCGCCCATACAGCCAAATAATGATAGACCAGTTTGTTCCCCCGTTCCAGTAGCCCTTTTTATCTCCGCCACAAGCCGGGGGAAATTTCTTAAAAAGAGAGGCAAACTGCTAAAATATCCCCCCAAGTTCGCAAACTCTCTTTTTGTCATCGATAATTTAAAATTGGTCTGTAAAAAGAGACAAAAGAGCTCCAGGAAAGTTTACCCCCATACCTCCGTCTTGGATGTATAAAATTTTTTAGCCCATAAGGCACCAAATCGACTAAAAGGCACAGTTTGGAAGGAACCATAGGTTAGTTTTGTTAGGGGGACATCATCTGCTATAGTGAGATCTTTAAAAACCTGCCTTTTAACTAACGCCCAATATCATCATCCGTCTGATTGCTGCGGCCCAAAAAGGGTTCAATGCAAACTCAAAAGCAAAAGGAGAAAGGGGGGACCCTGCCGGGTTCCATTTTGTATTTTAAGTGTTTGGAAGTGGCATGTGGTAGCTGATGAGCAAAGGGTGAGAGAAGAGACCCCGGAGTGCACTAACAAAAGGACCATCAATCCCAAAGGCTCGCAATGTGTGAAACATAAAGTTCCAATTAAGGCGATCGAAAGCCTTCTCGGCATCTAAACCAAGGAGGGGCTAGGTCTCCCTCCCCTTCATTATATCAATTAAGTCATCGCCTCCTGGGGTTTGTCTCCACATTGCCCACACGGAAAATCCCCCTGATCTTTTTGTACCAATTGAGTAACAAAAAGGAAAGTCTTTTTGGCCAGTATCTTGGAAAAAGTTTTGACCCGCGTTTAACAGGGCAAAAGGGGGTGTAGCTAGGCACTCCGAGGGGTCTTTATCGGGTTTTGGTATTAAGGGGGATAAAATGAATGAGCATTGTGGGTGGGGCATAGTTCCTGCATGAAGGATTAAAAACCGCGACCATAGTGGGAAGCAAATTTAGATTTGGGAAAAATTGATTTGTAAGATGGGTAAGGCCCTCCCGGGGCCCAATTTTCCTGACGGCAAGCCTTTAAGGTATTGACAATCTCCCCCTCAGGATCGGGAATTCACGAGGGGCCATGTCATTGGTGCAAGCTTTTGGGAAAGGTTTCAGGGCAGAAATCCTGCAATAAGGGTTCCCCTTCTCCGGGTCAGAAGCATTTTTAAAATTATGTAGAAGGAATGGGAAAAAGGGCCCGCCACAAAGTGGGGCGGAAAAACGGAAAACCAGCGAATTTTGATAAGTAGGGGGTGGACGAGCCGTTTCTCCCCAAGCATTTTTGCTAGTAAAGATGAGGTTTGTTGGCCCTTTCGAATTTTAGAGCGAAAAAAACAAAAATTTCTCGGTAGTATCATCGCTAAGGTTTTCCTTTGATCGCAAACTCAAAAACCTGTCGCAGGGTCTCCTATCGGGGTCTTTTCCCTTTTTTCTTCCAACACCTTCAACGAAGAGGCAACATTTTCCTCTGATATTCCCCATCCTTTTTCAGGCGGGAGCCACGCTATACATTTCCCCCGTATCACCCCTTTTTGGCCTCCCTAAAAAGCCGCGACCTACTGAGCCTGTATTAATCTAAAAGAACTCCTTTATGTTTTTGCTGCGGGTTTTCCCCGATTTGGGGTTTTTTAGCATAGATTCTTTGATCTCCTTGGCATTTCCCTAAAAGAAATTTTCCCAGACGTCATGTAAGACAATGGGGCGGGGCAGAAACTATAAAAGCCCCCTAGCGATCAACATTCGGGAGAGCAACACTTTTTCCAAAAAATAGTCTATTTGATTCGAGTAGAACTGTAGAATTTACCGTTGGGGGTATGCGCCACAAATCAAATAAACGGAACTTGATAAATTGACGGAAGCCCCATGGGAGACAACCTGAGCTCAGAAAAAGTTTTTTTTGAAGTATTGTTTTTGTCATGGGCCTCAAAAAAAAAAAAATTTAAAAAGTCCCTCCTATGATGTTGGGACAGGGAGAACGGAAAGGCGAAGTAAAAGCCGTTTAAAAAAGGGCGCCCCCCGTTTGGGTAGGTAGCTTTTAAATAAGGTAATAGGTGTACCAGTCAGGGCACCCCCCAAAAAATCAAAAACGACCCCGGGATGAAAAGGGGCAGTATGAATCGTATAGGACAGGCCAGAGAAAGTTACGACCCCCTTTCTTCCTATCCTGAGAACCCACATTTGTACAGGTACAATGCTTAAAAAGTTAAAAATTGCCCCTTTTTTAAAAGGGGTCTCTTGCAAAAGAAAATTGTTCCCGGGGCCCCTTTTTAAGGTCAGTGAGCAAAAGCCGTCTTTTGGTGGTAAAATTTAAGCCCTTGACTTTTGAGTGACCTGACTTAGCCATTGGAAAATTAAATTTGGGAAACCATATTTTTGGATTTGCAATGTAACAGATTTAAATAACATCCAATCTGCGATGGGAGAAAAAACTCCGCTAAAAAGCATTGGGGAAAAACAAGGGGGGGGGGGGGGGAACACAAGACAAGAAAAAAACAACAGTAACATCGAAAACGGTCATCTTTAAAAACCCAGAACATATTTTTTCCCGGAGAGGCATTAATACTAGAATACCTGAACTAGGACATTTTTAGAAAAATTCTCTCACTGTTACTAGTTACAGCCTCTAGGGGGCACAGTCAGCTAACACTCAAGAGCAATTACTGATATTAAACTACAAATACAAGGAACCTTGTATGTTGCCTATATAGGACAGGGCAATCCCGTAGTAAATGCAATATAGCTAAGGGAAAAATGTATAACCTTGAGGGAAAGAACACGCAAAACAAAAGCACAAGAATTAGTGTTCCTAACAACCTGAGAGAAGAAAGACTCGATTAAAGCCAATAGTATAAGGACAAATCCATACATCAGTATGGCCCAAAGGAAAAAAAAAACCCAGGGAACTCCATTATCCTTCCTTCGTTACCCATCAAGTCCCTGTGAATCAGGACACGAGGAGGGGATTTTTAGGGTCCCGAGGACGGCGTCCTTTTGTTGGAATGAAAACGCTGCAATCTGGGGCCGAGCTGGGGAGGAACCCCAGGTCCCAATTGGGAAATCAGGCAAGGAACGTCCAAAGAAAAGCAAAAATCTGGGAGATCCTCATAGTCCCAAGAACGAGAGCGTCCCCCTTTCGTTATAAAAGAGCAAAAGGGGAACCCCCCCTGATATGAATTTACGATTCCAAGAACCAGTAGAGGCCGCAGATGTTCCTTTTCTGCAGAGAACCCAAAAAGATCTTGGAATTTGTAGGTGGGCTCCTTGATATTCCACTGCGCGACTAATTGGTTTGGCCCAAAAATTTTTTTTCAGCTGGGAAAACATGGGCCAACATAAACGTTTTCTAGGACGGAGGGGAGGCTTCGGGGTTTTGGGCCCGTGGGCACGGTTTTCCATTGATGTTTGAGTGACGGTTTACCCAGTATCCCCTTAAAACGGGCCCCAGAACCTGAAAATAGGGCCTCTTTCGCCCGTAGCCCTCCGGAAGGCCCTAACTCTGATATTTTTTGGGTTTAACCCCGGGGCTTTTTTCCCCCCCCGGTGTATTCCAATCCCCTTTCCCGGTGATTCCGATTTGTTCTTTTCCCCCCCGGCCCCAATAAAGGTTTTAGGGTTTAAATCCTCTTTAGTAGGGAGGATGTGAGGTATAATTCCCTCCGGTGTACTGGACAAGGGAGGCTCAGCAGCGCCACTAGTATTGTCCATGGATTCAGGGGACGAGGCCCAACGGTCTAAGGGAGCGGTATCATCATTGGAGTGAGCATCCCCAGTGTCAGATGGGACTTCCCAGGTAGCAGCATGAGGTGACAAAGTGGATGTGCTTTTAGGTCCCTTCGGTATATGTTGCATTTTAGAGGACATATCGCTCGGTAACGGAGAGACTATGGCAGGAGAGAGCCCCTGGGCAGATGAAGAAGGATTGGCTGGCAGAGAACCACTATGAGTTATGCAAGCTTGTGAAATGGAAACCACAGGCTGGGAGCCCTTAATGGGTCCAAGAGCATCCGTTTTGAGTCCCTGTTGCCAAGGTAACAGACCACCGTGTTTTAAAGGTGGAGAAGGGAGCACTCTGCGCTTCAGGGGGCTGAGTACTTGCGGGGACCCCAATGATTTCAGTCCTCGTATCCCTATCAGGTCACCGCTGGTGTGACAGCTCTGTGGTAGGCTCACAGGAGAGGGGAGCGAGGGAGAGGGGCCCCTTTGCTGTGTTCCCTGTCAGGCGTGCAGGAGAAGGCCCAGGCGTAGAGGAGAGATTAAAGCAGGACACAGTACCTGGTATTGCCTGCTGTCTTGCGTCCAGAGTCCCTGTGCGCTGGTTCCCTGAAGCTGTGGGGAGCAGAAGCGGTGCGGGCTGCAGCATCACGGCGTGCCCGGAGCCCTCCGCCGGCCGCAAGAAGTCCGTGCCGCACCGCACAGCTGAAGATGACGGCTCTTCCAGGATCCCACGTGGCGCTGAGGGACACCCTAGAAGCGGCAGCTGCGATCCGGTCAGTGTCTGCGGAGACTGCGACCCGCCGGTCTCCTGCTGTAAGTGGCCGGGGTTCCCAGAGAGAGATGCGCTCAGAAGCTGCGGCCCGGTCACAACCGCCACAGGCTGTGCGGGTCCCGCTGCAGGCCGTAGAGAGCAGGGAGATGGCGATACCCGGCAGGTATTTCTTCAACGGCCCCACCGGACTCCTCTGGTTCCCTGATGTCCTCCCTGCGGCTGGGGTCTTTTTCCTACGTCCCCTCGCCAGGATGGATCAGGATTGCCCTCGGGTTAACCAGTGGTGCTCAGGAGAGCAGGGATCACGTGTCCATCTTCCTCGGCGGTAAGCTACGCCCCCAACCTGCAGCTATTTCATGCTGCCTGTGGTTTGAACAGCTTGTACTGGTTGATAGGTTCCCTTTTAAAGCAAATTGCTTGAAGCGGAAGTTAATATGAATACTGTCCTGACTCGGGAAAACAATGCTCCTGGTTTGTGTGAACCCAGCTTTAGAATAAATACATTGGTTAAAGACGACTTTCATATGATAATATTTTGGACGCTTTACGTTCTTCTGGGTGTGTCAGATACTCTGGTCTTATTCCTCATTGTAGAAGGGTCAGTAAAACATTACATACCTAATAAATGTTCTCCCGCACAATGCTGAGTCTGTGTTAATTTTCATGGGTTGTGCAGCTGTCCCTAATGCTCGCCAAATGCACAAGCTGCAAATATAAATGTTCATTGTTCACACATAGACAGGTGCAAACAACGCTTGCAACAATCTACAATTTTATGAGAAATCGGTTTTCTGTATTTTTAATCGAGTAACATAGAATATATCATGTGAATAACAAGGAGGCTCTGTACTCTCTAACCGCTCATGGGGTGTTCAGAAGACAGCTTTGGAAGCAAACGTTTTTGAGGTCTGTTCCTTCTCTTCTGAAAAATTAGACTGGATATCAGCAAGGAAAAGTCATATATCTCAGATACAATAGGAGGCCATGTGCACATGTTTATGATCGTGTTTAGCATGTAAATTGAAAAAACTCTTGACATATGCGCTTAACATATTCATAGGGTTAAATGGCCTGACGGAGGCCTAAAGTCTGTCCATTTGGCCGGAAAATGTCTGTATAACGTAAAAAAAAAGTAAAGGAGCTTATGCTATCCTATTCAATAGCATTAAAAAAGGTTGGTTTTTTTTACAATGAGATGCTATGGGTGACAGGTATTATGTATACAGTCTGGTATGTACAATAAACAGAAGCCTAAGGCTAATTTCATTGCTTATGCAACTGTAGGCTCGGTTTTCTCCCACACTCCAAAAAAGACATAATACTAGGTAAATTGCCTTCTAGCATTGCTGGATACGTTTATGCTATATAAGCATTGAAAACAAATACAACTGCATATGTGTGCCATTGACAAGGCTCCAAAAGTGTTACCTGCTGTCATGTACACACTTACCAGCACGTGACGTGGGGCCTACTGTAAAGGAGTTGATTTATTTCCACTCAATCTTATTTTCATTGACCTCTCACTCAGGTGACAAATCAAGCATAAATCACACCCCAAAACAGTTCAGGCGTCCCACTATATCCACTGCCACCACCTTCCTCAATAATCAAATTGGAGGGAAGGACTCCTGATATACACAAACATCCCTCACCGGCACTTGCAGAGTTAAAAATAACTATAATCAAACACTGCTCTCCAGCAGTTCCAGGGTTAAGTACCTTATTAAGGCTATGGATTCTTAGAGCATACAAGGACGGAACTTATTAAAATTTTAGGTATTAATATAAAAAAAATTAGAGCTTGTCCCCACTGCACTGTTTTTCAGCCGGTTTTGCAGACGGTTTTCGGTTTTTAAAACAGTCTGCAAACTTTTACATGGACCTTAATGGAAAATCCTGCAGCGATCCCCACTGCACGGATTTTCCGCCGGACGGTTCCTCAGGCCATCGGCAGTCCAAAAAACATTGAGCACGTTCATTCTTCCGCCTGTTTTTCGGG
Source organism: Phyllomedusa bahiana (assembly GCA_025379985.1). Taxonomy (NCBI): domain Eukaryota; kingdom Metazoa; phylum Chordata; class Amphibia; order Anura; family Hylidae; genus Phyllomedusa; species Phyllomedusa bahiana. The sequence goes on from JAODAL010004761.1 coordinate 133,206, forward strand.
TGGAATCTGAACATTTCAATGTGAAGGGGAAGGCTTTTCTCCGTAAACAGCGGAGAAAAGCTGCCCCCCTGTCGCCGTGTGCACGGTCCCAAAACAGTGCAAATACCGGTCGGGATTTCCGACCAGTATTTGCACTGTGCCGTGTGAACGGCCCCTTACAGTGCTTACATAAAGTAGAAAAATACAATGAAATGACATACATACATACAAAACAGTTACAAAGTAAAAAGGAAGGAGGTGTAACATAGTGGGCTTCCATGCTACCCAAATGGGTTCCTAGCAACACATCAATGGGGTGGCATCAGGCAACCCCACTTCTTTAAATCCTGGTTTGGCCCTCTGTTCCCAATGCAATCTTTCAGGGCAAGACCTCAGCTTCTCTAAACTATCATCTGATAACAGGGCAACCTTAAAGGGGTTGTATCATTTCATTAAATGGTTTTCAGAATAAGGGGGCAGTGAGAACAAGCAACTTTGCAATTGGATTTCATTTGCAAAGCCGTCTTGTTTTCACAGTGTCCCTTATCTTCATTTTCTGTAGACACTGTTCCCCAGTGGCGGTCAGATTCCTCCTCCTTTCATTTCATTGGCTGACGGCTCTACTAATTTACATTCTGCATGCATTCCTGCCTCTCTCACTCAGAATAAGGGGATGGCAACAATTTCACTCTGCACAGCCAGCAGAAGCACAGTGACACTGCAGGTGCTTCTACAATCAGAAAACAGCAGAATTGTGCCTCGGTGCCTAATGCTGCTGCATGTAAACATAGAAGGGAGACAGATCTGTGCTGCTCTAGATGAGTTCATAGAAGACTGGATTCAACTGTAACAAACCTTCAGCTGTGAGAGGAGAAGAGATTACTGCGTTCATAGAAGACTGTGTAGACATCAGCTACAAAGTTGCGCAAAGGTGATCCACCAAAATGAACTAGGTGGATGTATGTATGGGGCTGCACCAGAAGTCTGGCATCCTTTCAGCCCAAAAACTGGCACCCTGTTCACTAGATTTATAATCAGGCGCACTCCAAAATTAGGCGCGTTATCGCACGCCCGCGACACTTTGTACTGCACCTGAGATCTGGAGGGGTGTCGCGCCACAACCGTATGATTCTACACATTTATGACTGTAGGACGGCAAAACTGTGTGCATTACTGCTGGAACAGGTAGAGCAAGTTAAAAGTGGTTCACCTGAGCCTCATTTGTTGTTTTGGAACTATAAAGTGCTAAATCTATGACCCGCAGTAGAACAGGATCATAAATTCAGGCGCATTCTACACTGCTAATGCGCGCAACAAAATGGCATCTGGGCGCCAAAATGCATACATGTCATCCTAGATGAGTATCTAAAACAACAGTTCAGCGAACCCTACTGTGAATAGGGCTCTGAAGCAGACGATGTTCTGAGCATCCATACTCAGTGTCAATTAGCAAACACGGCCTTTGCTAATTCACACTGAGTATGCACTCTCTGCTTCGGTAAGCACGTATTGCGGTCTTTATAAACAGGTTGGTAGCTGTATGGAATGCTGCTGCCTTTGTTCATCATGACAGCATATCCCTCCTATATGTGGACCCTGGGCTAAGTATTTGTCTGCTACCATCTATACTATTAATCAATATGAGGGACACAAGTTGTTCATTATTTATCCTTTTCCTCTGCATAAAGCTATGGTTTTGGCCTTATATACAGCGAGTTGCAGAGGTATTCATGCCCCTTGAACTGTTCCTCATTTTTAAACGTTCCAGCTACAAACTTCAATGTATTTTATTTATATTTTATGTGATAGAACAATATAAACTATCAAGTATTTGTGAAGTGTAGATAAAATGAAACACATTTTTGCAAATTAAAAATCTATAGACGTATGAACAGTCATATGCCCAAACTTGGCACAATCTACACCAGACACAACACTTCTGAATGTGGCAAGTTTGCGGGGGCATCGTGCCAGAATCATACGATTGCTCCAAAGTTTGGCGCATAGCTGTTGTTCAGATCCATACTAATTTTAAAGTAGTATGGCTGAGAAGAATTTTGCAGTAGAATCGGACACATGTATAAAGTGCTGTGAGACACTTTCATACATACTGGCGACTTCTACATTCCTCAAAAGCAATATAAAGCTGGTGTGTCAGCACGAGGTTTCATACATGTCGCCCATAACGTTTGGCATTTAGGCCAGGAAGTTTTATTTTGGTCTTATCTGACCAGAGCCCCTTCTTCCACATGCTTGCTGGAAGGACTTCTTCAGGCTTGCCTTAAGAAAGGGGTCTCTTCTTGCCACTCTTCCATAAAGGCCAGATTGGTGAAGTACACAACTATTTGTTGTCTTCTTGACAGATTACCTCACCTAAGCTGTGGATCTCTGCAGCTCCTCCAGAGTCCTGGACCATTTGGCTGCTGGATGTCTTGGAAGGTTAGCAGTTGTGCCCTACTCCTTCCATTTACGAATGATGGATTGAACAGTACTCCATGAAATGTTTAGAGCTAAGCCAATTTTTTTTAAACCTAACCCTGCCATTCACTTTGCCACATCTTTATCCCTGAGCTGTCTGGTGGGTTCCTTGGTTTTCATGATGCTGTTCATCAGTGTTCTCTAACAAACCTCTGAGGCTTTCACAAAACAGCTGTAGTTATACTAAGAATACATTACATACAGATGTACTCTATTAGGCAATTAAGGCAATTGGTCACTCAGGACTTTACTTAGGGGTATCAGAGTACAGGGGGCTGAGTACATATGCACACAACACTTTTCAGCTTTTTTGTCAGTGGTTTAGACATTGATGGCTGTGTGTTGAGTTATTTTAAGGGCACACAACATTTACACTGTTATACAAGCTGCACACTGACCACTTGACATTGTATCAAAGTGTCATATCTTTAGTGTTGTCCCATGAAAAGATATAATACAATATTTACAAAAATTTGAGGGGTGTACTCTCTCTCTCTCTCTCTCTCTCTCTCTCTCTCTCTCTCTCTCTCTCTCTCTCTCTCTCTCCTCTGTGGTGGGCTCTCTCTCTCTCTCTCTCTCTCTCCTCTCTCTCTCTCTCTCTCTCTCTCTATATATATATCATATATATACATACACACACACATATAAATATATATATATATATATATATATATATATAAATATATATAAATATAAATATATTATACAATACATATATATAAATAAATCTATATTTAAATATATATAAAATATCATATATATAAATATATATATATATATATATATATATATTACATATAAAAAAGAAAAATAGACAGGCGCACAATATTGAAGATGGTTATAGGCAAACACGGATAACAGGCAATTGCACTATACCTGTTCAGGTTGTGCAGAAGGCACAACACTCAATATCGCCAATGGAAAATGATGAGGGTAGTCACTCCATATAATTCAGCACGGCAGCTGTGTAATCCCTTCAACCCCAGATCCCTTGGTATCGGGTCAAATATAAAGCCACAAAATAGAAAAAAGGAAGGGAAAATAATACTATACCAGCGCCAAGTGCTCGTAGGGAAAAAAAAGGATGGATTAAAGTTTTCAATTTAAGAAAAACTTTATTATAGAAAATAAAATGTGGACCACATAAGACATGCCATATAAAACAAGTTTTAAAAAAATAAGCCTGTATAAACCCGACGCTATTTGCGTTTCGCACTTACAATAGTGCTTCCTCAGGGGTATGTTGCCAGTCCAAAAACTGAGCTCTAAATACTAAAACCATTGCTCCACAGATTTGTCTGATTGGTTAATAGGAGACACACTAATTAACACAGGGAGTGTATAGGGAACTTACACACGATACTATCATGATGCATTCTCACAAAATCTTTCTTATATCCATAGTGATATTCCTAAAAGACTATATATATAAAAAACTCAATAAGATTAGCCATAATCTACAATTATATTAGAACATTAAAAACAGAATAAAATATACCTAAAAAGATAATGAAAATATGCCTGAGTGAAATAAAACACCTCTTGCTGTATACCATCCTTATATAATTACAGTTTCTGTTACCTCATTCAAACCCTCTGGATGTATCGTTCTCATCTTAAACATCCAGAAGATTTCTTTGCGCTGTAAGGTTATTACATCTACTACACCTACTGCACATATTAATACTATACGTTCTATTTGTTTCATTTTCACCCATTTTCATGTCTGTATCTCTTGCACTCAGCAACATTACTTTATGTGTGTACCTATGAGTGCAGGGAGACATAAGGGTAAGAGTTAAGATTAGGTTCCTGTCAGGGTCGCCCTTATCAGTGCGGCCACCCTGCTATTTATTAGGTAGGACTAGTCCCTGTAATAGGATAAGTGTAGAGATTTTCTAGGGAATTTTATGTTTTATAATATAGTTAGTAATAAAAGGTTACGTTTTATCTTTGTGATACCTATCTTTGCACAGAAAGGGACAAAAGTAGAATTGGTGTGATGGAATATCTGTTTATTTTTTTCTAAGAATGTTTAAGTATTTTGCGGCGACATGTATGATAGGGGCGAAAATCGGCGCTGCCTCTACCGATCCGATATACCCTGTCGGACGCATGTGATGCACTTCGCCACTTTTGGAAGCACCTACATCATGATGGGGCGTGCATATTGAGGCGACGGTAGTGCGGTTGGTCTGGAGGGACGCGGCACCATTCGAATACTTAAGAGGAATTGCATGATCGCGGGTCGGCGAACAGTGCGAGCGCAATTGCATGCGCCTCGACAGCTATGAAAGGCAGAGAACCTATGTTGAAGGTCGGTATAAAGTGCGCCGGAGGAGGCGAAGTGAAAGCGACGACGTAATGGCACATGGGGAAATATGTGCTCTAGGGTGACTGTTACAACATGCTACGTGAGCTGGGTAGTATTTCCCAATAGGCCACCCGTGGGCACATGCCAGAGGGACGGCGCCTGTTAGTGGTCGTAGCGGTGCGGGGGTGGGGGGGGAGGTTGGGGACGGAGGTTGCGGCGCTACGTGGACTATCAGTCGGTGGCTAGCTGCGTTGCATAGGGATTCCCTGTTTTTTGCTTTTTTTTCTGCAGATGAGGGCTGCGAGATATTCGGAGCGCGCAGGTAGGACATTACGCTTCTCCCTTCCGGCGCTCCGTTGTAATGACAGAAGCATCAAGCAAGTTGCGCTGATGATGGCGGCTGTCTCTTCAGTGGCGCGTGTGCGCTGACTGGGGAAGGAGCGGCAGCGATGCCCCTCTCCTCATGGCCTAACAGTGCGAGCGCCGCCAATAATGTGCGGAAGATTGCTGGCGGAAGAGAGAGAGGAGCAGGTGCCGCATCCCAATCCTCGCAGCGCGACTCCGTCGGACAGCGCCGGCAAGAGCAGAAGACCGAAGGGCCTCCCGCTCTGCAGACAGGTAAGTGATTCGGGGGATGGGGGAAGTGAGCGGGTGGGAGGAGCTGGAGGCGAGTGAAAAACGTGAGTGGGGGAGTGGAGGCAGGGTGAAACGTGAGTGGGGAGTGGAGGCAGGTTGAAAACAGTGAGTGGTGAGTGGAGTGCAGGTGAAACGTGAGTGGGGCGTGGAGGCAGGTGAAACCTGAGTGGGCAGTGGATGCAGGTGAAACGTGAGTGGGGGCTGGAGGCAGGTGAATCGTGGAGTTGGGGGCTGGACGGCAGGTGAAACCATGTGAGTGGGAGTGGAGGAGGTGAAAGTGAGTGGGGAGTGGCAGGCAGGGAAACTGTGTTGGCGGGTGTGGAGACAGGGTAAACGTGAGTGGGGGCTGGAGGCAGGTGAAACGTGAGTGGGGGGCTGGAGGCAGGTGAAACGTGAGTGGGGGGTGGAGGCAGGTTGAAACGTGAAGTGGGGAGTGGGGCAGGTGTAAACGTTGAATGTGGGGAGTGGAGGCAGGTGAAACTGTGGAGTGGGGAGTGGAGGCAGGTAGGTGGTAACGTGAGTGGGGGCTGGGGCAGGTGAACACGTGGTAGTGGGGCGATGGTGGCAGGTGAAACGGTGAGTTGCGGGAGTGGAGGCAGGATGAAACGTGAGTGGGGAGTGGAGGCAGGGTGAAACGTGAGTGGGGGTCTGGAGCAGGTGAACGTTGACGTGGGGCTGGAGGCAGGTGAAAAGTGATGTGGGGCGTAGGGAGGAGGTGAAACGTGAGGGGGGGAGCTGGGGCAGGTGAAAGTGGAGGGGAGCCTGGAGGCAGGTGAAGACGTTGAGTGTGAGGTGTAGGATTGGGCTGTGAGGATGGAGGGAAGGCAGGGTACATTAGTTCTAGGTCCAGGACTTATGGACCTGTGTGTTACTGTCATATAATAGGAGATACTCAGATATTGGAGTGTGTGTCTTCTGTCTTATAATGGGAAGGTAATCAGACCGATATGGAGCTGTGTGTCACTGTCATATAAAGGGATGGTATCAGAATTTACTGTGCTATGTGTCATGTCTTATAATGGGAGGTATAAGACTATTTGAAGCTGTTGTGTCACTGTCATATAATGGATGGTCAGAACTATACTGGTGATGTCTATCAATATAAAATGGGGGTATCAGTTTATTACGGGAGATGTCTATCATTAATGGAGAGGTATCAGACTATATGAGGTGTCTATCATATAATTAAAAAAAAAATCAAGCGGGAGGTCTCTAGAACTATAGGAGCTGTGTGTACTGTCATATAATTGGGCAGTATCAGACTATATGGTGCTGTGTGTGTCACTGTCATATAAGGGAGTATCACGAATATATGGAGCTGTCCTATCATAGAAAGGGAAGGTATACTCTCAGAATATTTGGAGATGTATATCATATAAATGGGTGGTATCAGACTATATGTAGGTTGTCTTCAATATAATAGGTAAGGTCATCAGACTTTATGGAAGATCCTGGTCTATCATATAAATGGGAGGTATCAGACTATATCGGAGCTTATAGGAGCTGTCTATCTAGGAGGTATCCCTGACTATATGGAGCCTGTGTGTCTTTTGTAATATAATGGGAAGTATTCTGACTATATGGTGCTGTGTGGTCATCTGTCATCATATGGGCGGTATATGACTATATGGAGCTGTGTTCACTGTCATATAATGGTGTGTCGGGTATCAGATATATATGGAGCTGTGTGTCACTGTCATATAATGGGAGGTAAAATCAGACTATATGGGAGCATGTGTTCGTGTCAACTGTCATATATTGGGGAGTATCAGGTACTATATGGAGCTGTGTGTCATTGTCACTTATAATGGTATGGTATCAGGAATATGTGATCTGTCTATCAGTATAATGGGAGGTATCAGACACTTATATGGAGCTGTATTTATATAATGGTGAGTGGTATCTGCACTTTATGCTCTGCTGTCTATCATATAATGGGGAGGTATCAGACTATATGGAGTTGTCTACTCATTTATTGGGAGGTATCAGAATTTTGGATGGTCTCTTTCATAGGAAGCTATCTGACTATATGGAGACTTCTATCACTTTTAATGGGGAAAAACTGGTATCAAGACTTTATGGAGCTATGTGTCACTGTCATATAATGGGAAGGTATCAGAACCTATATGGAGCTGTGTGTCACTGTCATATATGGGAGGTAGTATCACGACTATTTGGCAGCTGTGTGTCACTGTAATATAATGGTTGGTTTCAGAACTATATGGAGCTGTGTGTCACTGTCATAATAATGGAATGGTAGTCAGACTTTATGAGCTGTCTGATCATATATTTTTGGGGGGGGAGGTATTCCAGGACTATATGGAGCTGTCGTCACTGTCATTTAATGGAGGGTATCAGACTTATATGGAGCTGTGTGTCATTGTAATAAATTATGGGAGGTATCAGACTATATGGATGATGTCATATCATTTTAGGGTGTATAGGGACTATATGGAGCTTATATGGAGTGTCTTTCATAGGATGTATCAGGACTATTTGGAGCTGTCCTATAATATTAGGGAGGTATCTGGACTATATGGAGCTGTATATCATATAATGGGAGTATTAAGGAATATTGGAGATGGTTCTATCTTATAATGGAGATGGTATCTGAATATATGAGCTGTCATATCAGTAATGGGAGGTATCAGAATATATGGCAGATGTCTATCATTAATGGAGGGATCAGGAGCTATATGGAGGCTGTATATCATATATTGGGAGATGGTATCAGCTATATGGAGCGTGTCTTATCATATAATGGAGTAATCAGACTATTTGCGAGCTGTCTATCATGTAATAGGAGGTATGCAGGACTATTTGGAGCTGTCTATCATAGGAGGGTATCAAGGACTACTTATGGAGCTGTCTATCATTATTGGGAGGTATCATGTCTATATGGAGCTGGTGTGTCATGTCAATAATGGGAGGTATCCGACTATATGGAGCTGTGTGTCCACTGTCATATAATGGGGAGGTATCAGAGACTATAAGGTGCTGTTGTGTCAATGTAATATATGGGAAGGTATAAGGACTATCATGGGTCTGTGTGTCACTGTTCTATTAAATGGAGGTATCAGACTATAGGAGCTCTTGTGGTCATTGTCATATAATGAGGAGGTATCAGGACTATATGGAGCTGTGTGTCATTGTCATATTATGGGAGGTATCAGACTATATGGGAGCTTGTCTATCATATATTGGGAAGGTTTTCAGACTTTATGGAGCGTATCAATATAATGGGAGGTTTCAGATATATGAGCTATACATATAATGGAGGTATCAGGACTATATGGAGCTATCATATAATGGGGACGGTATAAGTCTTTATGGAGCTATCATATAATGGGATGGTATCAGACTTTTTTGAGCTGTTTATTCATATAATGGGAGGTATAAGACTATATGGAAGCTGTTCTATGCATTTAATCGGAGTGGTATCAGTACTATATGGCTGTGGTCTATCATATAATAGGAGGTATCAGGAATATATGGAGCTGTCTTTCTTATAATGGGACGGTATCAGACTACTTTTGGGCTGTCTATCATAGGATGGGTATCAGGATACATGAGCTGTCTAGCATAGGAGGTTATCAGACTATATGAGAGCTGTGTGTCACTGTCATTTAATTTGGGAGGTATTCAGGAATATATGGAGCTGTCTCTCATATAATAGGTTTGGTTTCAGGATATATGGGCTGTCTAATCACTATGGAGGAATCGACTATATGGAGCAGTCTTCTATCCTTTAATGGGATGGTATCAGACTATATGGAGCTATGTCTATCATATACTGGGAGGTATCTGACTATAGGGAGCTGTTCTATCATATAATGGGAGGTATCAGACTTTATGGATGAGATGTCTTTCCTTATAAAATAGGAGGTATCAGACTATATGTGTGCTACTGTCTCTCATATAATGGTGGATTGTATCTGACGATAGGGAGCTGTCTATCATATAATAGAGAGTATTCAGACTCTTATGGAGCTGTCTTTCATAGGAGGTTTCTGACCTATATGGAGCTGTTCTATCAATATATGTGGGGAGGTATCAGACTAGTATGGAGAAGTGTGTCACTGTCTTATATATGGATTGGTATCAGGACATATGGAGCTGTCTATCATAAGGAGGTATTCAGGACTATATGGAGCTGTCTATCATATAATGGGGGTATCCGACTATATGGAGCTGTCTCATTCATATATGGGAGGTATCCGACTATATGAGCTGTCTATCTTATTATGGGTCTGGTATCAGACTATTTGGGAGCTGTCATTCACTCATAATGCGGAGGTTATCTGACTTATGGTGTGTCTATCATATAATGGGAGGTATCAGAATATTATGGAAGCTGGCTATCATATCATAGGTAGGTTTTCAGTACTATATGGAGCTGTTCTATCACTAGGTGGTATCAAGACTATTTGAGCTGTCTATCTTTAATGCGGAGATATCAGCTGATATGGAGCTGTGTTGTCACTGTCATATAGTGGGAGGTCGTCAGACTATATGGAGCTGTGTGTCATGAATTTTAAAATGGTATGTTACTCCGGATATAATGGAGCTCGTCTATCATATAATGGGCTGGTATCTAGACTATATGAGTGTCTATCATTATAAATGGGAGCGGTATCAGACGCAATATGGAGTGTCTATCATATAATGGGAGGTATCACGACGATATGGAGCTGTCTATCATATACATGGGACGGTATCAGACTATATGGAGCTGTCTTTCATATAATTGGAGGTTTCAGCACTATTTGGAGTTATAATAGAGCTGTCTATCAATAGGAGGTATACAGACTAAATGGTAGCTGCGCGTGTCACTGTATATAATGGAGGTATCTGACTATTTGGAGCTGTGTGTAGATTGCTCATATAATGGAGGTATCAGATTTTATGGAGCTCGTCTATACTTATAATTTGGGAGGTATATGACTTATGGAGCTGTCTATCATATTAATGCGGTGGTATTCCGACTATATGGAGCTGTCTCTATCATATATTGGGGTGGTTCAGACTATATGGAGCTGTCTATCATATAATGGGAGGTATCAGACTATATGGGAGATGTCTATCATATAATGGTGGTCTATCAGGACTATATGGAGCTGTCTATCATATAATGGAGGTATACAGACTATATGGAGCTGGCTATCATATAATAGGAGGGTATCAAAACTATATGGAGCTGTCTATCATAAGGGTTATCAGACTATATGGAGCTGTTCTATCATATAATGGGAGGTTCAGACTTATGGAGCTGTCTTATCATTATAATGGGAGGTATCAGACTTTTGGAGCTGTCTATCATTATAATGGGAGGATCAGATTATATGGAGCTGTGTGTCACTGTCATATAATGGGAACCGGTAGTCGGACTATTATGGACGCTGCTCTATCTTATACATGGGAGGTATCAGCTAATGGAGTGTCAATCAGTAGGAGAGTATCTGACATTATATGGAGTTGTCTATCTATAGGAGGGTATCTAGACTATATGGAGCTGTCTTCATATATATGGAAGCTATGGTAGATCAGACTATATGGAGCTGTCTATCATTTCATGGGGAGGTATTAGACTATGTGAGCATAGTCATATCATTAATGGGAAGTATCAGACTATATGGAGCTGTGTGTCACTGTCATATATAATGGGGAGGTTATCTTGACCTATATGGAGCTGTATATCATTTAATAGGAGGTATCAGACTATATGAGCTGGCTATCATATTTTAGGACGTGGTAACAGACTATATGCAGCTGTCCTATCATATAATGGGATGGAGTCAGACTTATGGAGCTGTGTGTCACTGTCTATAATGGGAGGTATCAGGACTATTATGGAGCTATATTTTAAATAGGAATCGGTATCAGACTATATGGAGCTGTCTATCATATAATGGAGGTATCTGACTAGTATGGTGCTGTCTGGTCATGTGATGTGTGTTAGTGTCAGTATCATATTGGGCTATCATGTGTTGTGTATATAGGTATCATATATGCGGGTGTCTAGGCGGCACGCCTTAGGGCCAGGTGGTCATAAAGCCTTTAGGTGCTCTCACACAGCGCATTTTTGATGAGTTGTAATGTGTGTTTTTGTGCAGGTCGCACAACAATTGATGCTGTACATTACTGCCACTAAAATCGCGGTTAAAATCACTTTTTGCAACAGCAGCAATGTACAGTATTAATCACCGATGCCTTTCTGCACAAAAAAAAAAAACAACATTAACAAAGCATCAAAAAAGGACGCTGTGTGGAGACCCTTTGACTGTTATGCTGTTTGACCACCTAGGCCATCTCACTATATATAATCTTTATCAGACCTTCCATCAATTATTGAGACGTCTCACTGTGAATCGGCAGGGCCACTGTGTTCTTCCCTGCCACTCCCCCTTCTCCCCCTACCACCGCCTTCATTTCTTAGAACATTTCTGGATAATGAGTTTGATTTGTTGCTCATGGGTGTGAATGTGTCATAGATCTTGAATCGTTTATACAGACGACCAAACGAAGAAATCTTCATTCAAGCAAATCAAATGTCGACGAAGAATCACGAATATGTATTCAGGGTCTGGATTGTTAAATTAATATAAAATGTATGGTGAAATATTACCGTTTAAGCTGCAGTAGGCTTTTAATTGGTTGAAAGTCTAAGGGTTTAGGTGTAGTGCCCAGGATGTGGCGGCATCTCAAGTCTATCCTGTTGCTGAATAGGTTCTCCATAATCTAGATAGCTGGGGTGACGCAAACCCTTCATTTAGCTTTCTTCTTGAGCTGTTACATTGTCATAGTGGGCATGGCTTTTTTTGTATAGGGGTGTGGGCATAATATGAAAGGGCCGTGGGTAATCTAATGGGTTACCAGTTACTGGGGGCGTATTAGGGTTTAGTGCCTAGGGCAGTACCTATAAATACAGCCCTGTCCGTGAGGCATGGAGTAAGATTCCAAAAAATTGTTTTTATTAAGTGTAAAAACATTAATTCTGAAAAAAGTGCTCAAATCCTGCTAAAAATTACATAAATAACAATCACTAACAACGCGTTGTCCCAGTCAACGGAGCTATATCAGGTATTGCGATATAGTAAATGCCGGGAAATACAGTAATTCAAATTCTGTAGCTTTCTTCTCAATTGCGTCGGCATAACCAGTCCAATCAGAATAGGAGCGACAGTGAACCATTATACCTTATGGAGTAGTATTTACCAATCAAATTGTATGGCGGGACAGTTCAAAATACAGTAAAAGAAAGGCAGAAAAGAGCTGATTAGTGAACGTAGCGGGGGTTGGCTCTCCAAGGCCAATCAGAGCGCGAGTACTTTGTACCATTGTAGTTATGGAGAAGATCGGGGTCAATGAAATCTCAGCTCCGTGCGGGCATGAGTATAGTAAATATCGTTTTTATTATGGGCTCGTTCACACGGGATTTATGTTTGGGACTGATTTCAAAACTGTACTTGAGCGCCGTATTTGCGCTCCTATACGTCTGAATATCCAGTCCCAGGCATTACAGGTAGTCCACTAGTTCCATAGAGAACTCGGATTAAATATCTGTCTTACTCGCGATCGGCGAATAAGACGGGCGGTGGTGAAAGAAAGTCTTGCACATTATTTACGGCGTGTTACGCGACACGCGAATAATGCATTGTTAATGGGGCCGGCAGGCTGACCGGCCCGCGCACGCAGCCGCGTAATTGCGGGGCGAAAGCCCTACCTTCTATTAGTCGGCAAATAAGCCGTGTGAACATTGGCCTTAGTGTAATTAAAATACACTTCATCTGTAAAAGAGCTAAAACCCTCTATAAAACATAAATTAAATTTAAATCTATAAAAGCGTTGTCGCGGAAGGAGGGTAAGGCGCAAATCTGGGTATTAGGGATATTAGAAATTGCGGGAAATACAGTAATTCAAATCTGTAAGCGCTTCTCATTGGTCGGCAGACAACCAACAAATCAGAATAGGAGCGACAGGGACCCATTATAAAGCTATGGAGATGTATTGACCAATCAAATGAAGAGGAGGGACAGTTCAAAAATACAGTAAAAAAGGCAGAAGAGCTGATTGGTTGAGACCAGGCGGCAGATTATGATCCACCAATCATTTGTGTGAGTATATTTGTGTGGAGCAAGAAGGGCGTGATAGAAGGGCAGCCTTAAAAGTTACTTAATGTCTATGGGAATAATATTATAGTACTGTGATTGGTTGGGGGGGGAAGGAGAGGCTCGTCCTGCATAGCCAATCAGGGGTGAGCTAATTATCTCATAGAGTTCTATGGGGAAATGAAATGCAGCAGCGAGCCCTCTGTTTTGATGGCTAGTTATAAGTGGCGCGGTTATTTGGACAATGGGGTGCGGGCAGGACGCTCTATGGGTTTTCTAATTGCATCTCATAATAAAACTGTACCATGGCAGAAATAAAATAAGACTCACGAAGTTGCTTTCCGCATGTTGTATATAATTGAACAATTATATGGGTGTAACGAAAATAAACTAATAAATATTACATTCAAGTAATTCTTTTTATTTCTTTAATTTCGTTAGCCAATGATCATTAATTGTGGGCTAACAAAATGAAAGAAATAAAAATGAATTTATTGAATTAACTTTTATCAGATTATTTTTAGTTACACCATGTTTATTGTTCATTTTATATCACATCGGTACAACTTCGTGACGTCTTATTGATTTCTGCCATGTACAGTTTTTTTATTATAGATTGCATTAGAAATACCCCATAGGAGCCAGCATCGCTCTCCCATTGGTTCAAATAAAACGCGCCTTTTTTTACTTAGCAATTCACAAAACAGGCTCGCTCTGCATTTCTTTGTCCCCATAGGAACTCTATGAGATTAAGTAGATCACACGTGATTGGCTAGAAGGAGGAGCCCCTTTTCCCCCCAACCAATCACAGTACTGAATTTTTCCCATAGACAGTAATAACTTTAGGGGCCCCCTTTCTATCACCCCTTCTTTCTCCACTCAAAATAGACGCCTACATATGATTGGTGGATTCATATCTGCCGCTTGGTCTCAACCAATCAGCTCTTTTCTGCCTTTTTTACTGTATTTTGAACTGTCCCTCCTTTTCATTTAATTGGTCAATAATTCTCCATAGCTTATAATGGGTCACTGTCGCTCCTATTCTGATTGGTTTGGTTTTTTGCCGCCCAAAGAGAAGAGCTTAAAGAATTTGAATTACTGTTTTTCCCGGCAATTCTCTATATCCCAATTCCTGATGTAGCGCCGATCTCGGCGATAAACGCATTGTTAGGGATTTGATTGATTTATGTTTAGAGAAGGTTTAAGCCCTTTTTCAGATAATATTTTACACCTAATAAAAATGATTTTTTTAATCATACTCCATGCCGCACGGCGCTGAGAGCCGAGATTTAAATTGCCCCGATCTGGCCATAGACTACAATGGGACATAGTAGCTTGCGCTCTGTTTGGGCCGAGATAGCCAAGCCCCCGCTACTCAACCAATCAGCTCTTTTCTGCATTTTTACTGTATTTTGAACTGTCCTGCCTTTGCATTTGATTGGTCAATACTCTTCCATAGATTATAATGGATTCCTGTCGCTCCTATTCTGATTGGCTGGTTTTTGCCGACCAATGAAAGAGCTTAAAGAATTTGAATTACTGTATTTCCCGGGAGTTTTCAATATCCCAATTCCTGATGTAGCGCCGGGCTCGGTGACAAACGCGTTGTTGGGGAAATTTGATTTATTTAGTTTTAGAAGGTTTTTCAGCCTTTTTCAGATAATATTTTACACCAAATTTAAAAAGTTTTTTTAATGATACTCCATGCCGCACGGCGCTAAGAGACGAGATTTCATTGCCCCGATCTGGCCATAGACAATGGGACAAAGTAGCTCGCGCTCTGATTGGCCGAGATCGCCAAGCCCACGCTAGCTCAACCAATCAGCTCTTTTCCCGCATTTTTACTGTATTTTGAACTGTCCCGCCTTTGAATTGCCTTCCGTTTTGGGGATTCTTTTATTGGGCTGGTTTCTGCCGAAAAATGGAACGCCTTTCAGAATTTGAATTACTGTATTTCCCGGCAATTTCAAAGATTCTAATTCCTGATGTAGCGCCATTCTAGATTTTTGGAAAGTGATGTTTTTTATGTTTTTTTTTAAGAAGGTTTGAGCTCTTTTTCTGATAATGTTTTACACCTAATAAAAGAAATTTTTTTGGAATCATACTCCATGCCTCACGGCGCTGAGAGCTGAGATGGATTTCTTTTATGATCTTCTATATGTTTCCTCTCATGTTACGTTCTCGCTTCACTTCGCCTTCTCTGGCTCGTTTAGACCAGAATCAACTAGATCTGCCTGTCAGAGCTTGCGAGCGCTGCAATGTGCCTCACTTTGCCGACCCGCGATCATACATGCCTCGGAGTTTTCGAATGAGCCGCGTCCCGCCCCAGAACGCCCACATCGCGCCCATTACACGCCCCTTCATGTTAGGCGCAGTCGAAAGTGGCGAAGGCTGCGCCTAACATCGCATCCCTGCGTCCGACAGGGGATTCGGATCGGTGAGGCGCAGTTTTCGCCAGAAAACAGGCGCAACTCCCGATCATACATGTCGCCCTAAATATTCACATACATCTAGAAACAATCCATGATAAAATAATCAAGATCCACCAACCAAAAAACAGCGAACAACCTTATCAAGTGAAGCAATAGGCAATCGGAATAAAGCAGAACACTATGATTACCCACCGGTCTATGATGTCATCAAAAAGCCTGTACGCACTACTCCGATATATGTCACCACTTTTTTGCTTCAACTGTGTTTTAGTGTATTTACATTGATTGTCGCCCAGTTAGGGGTGGTTCCTATGTTTTTTGGGATGCTTGTTCAGTTTAATCTATGCCTGGGCACTCCTAGTCTTTGTGACATATATCGGGGGTGGTGTGTACTGGCTTGATGGATCGCGCAGCCGTTTGATGATGTCATAAGCCGGCGTCTTCTGATAGCTGGAAGAATATGAAATGAAGTCCGTCCATCCAGTCCAATGCCAAGAGGTAGACATTCAGGCAAACAAGATCTCATATTCACAAGTGCAGATACAAAATAAAAATAAAAAAATGAATGTTACACTTTATTTATAGACATGAATAAAATTATTCAGGGTACTTGCATATATTAGTCTATCTCACTTTGCCAGCTTAAATCCAACATGACTTAAAGTGCCAAATAGTAGATTTGAGTAGGTAGCAGAGAAAGTCCTTTAGGAATGGCTGGCCGACAGGGAGCTAAGCGCATACCTGTATGCAACGTTTCAGAGACTGGTCCATCCCCTTTCTCAAGCATGTGCAGAGTGAGTACTGCAGTGCTTATATAGGCCATTACCTACCAGTAGAAAAACAAGTAAAACTTTTAGAACAGTTACAAACAACAACTAGTGAATTAGTACAATTAAAAACACGAAGTATATCAGCACCACTACAGAAAAACCTTCTAGTCCATTTAAGTCAAAAGGGGCACGTGTGCTCATTTTAAAGATCTAGGCTGCGTCTCTGCGGAGTAGCCTTGTCTCCAATGAATTACCTTCTGAGCCCTGCACTCCCTCTAACAAACATCAACGGAGCTTGGATACTTCGTGGTGTGCATAAAAAATGTGCTGCACAACAGTAGTTTCTCCATATTTTGTTTTTGACAAGGTCCATCAGTTCTGGTGCGACAAACAGTGGAGGTGGCTCATATGCTCCACAATTGTGCAAACACAGACGTCCATGAAAGCATCACATGACACACATTACACAAGTCTGGAATGGTGGCCCAAAAAAAGGTGAAGAAGCTTTGAAATCAATATCATCATAAGAAGCGTTGGCGCAAGTTTACAAAAAGGTATTAAAAGTGGACAGTAGAAATCTGGAAATGGGTAATTTGAAGTGATGAGAGAAAAGTCAATAGACTGGACTCTGATGGGTTCACTCGGATCTGGACGAATCAAGGGTAATGGAAGCTAGTGGCTCGCGAAAGTGAAGGAACTGTCCAGTTCGATGGAGGAAGCCTGGTGATATGGGGTTGTTTCACAGTCAAAGGTGTTGGATACTTGACCAGGATCAATGTTGATCTCAATGCTGAGCTATGTGTGAGAATCCTATAAGATGAGATACTTCATACACTAGAGTATTATGGGTATGATAAGGACAATATAGTGTTCCAGCAGGATGACAACCCAAAGCATATGTCAACATTAGTAAAGAAGTGGTTCAATGACAATGAATTAGAGCTACTGGATGGGCTCCCACAGTCCCCAAACCTCAACCCAATCGAACATTTGTGAGTAGAGGTCAAGGATAAGCTGTATTCGCACCCAAGTTGACCAGTCTGCACCAATATTGGGAACATGTAGAATAGACCTGGAATGAGATTTTGGTTGAGACATGCTGGAATCTGATCAGGGGCATGCCTAGAAGGATTCAGGCTGTGTTGAAAGCCAAAGTGGATTTACCAAATATAAGTTAAAGCATAGATTTTTAGGAGCAAAACAGTAACAATGGAGTTAGATGACAGGAATCTGCATAACTAAGCATATGCTAAATAGTTGCAAGTCAAATAGATGTATGTGGTAGCTAAGATGATTCTATACAAAATAATGGTAGTCTCAGGTTCAAAGTTGTAGTGGATGGTGAGATATGGACTCTGAAGTTCAAAAGTTCAAAACATTGTTATCCTTTTTCTTGGCACTGTATATAAAGTGAATATATTATTAAACAGTATGCTACACTTGATTTTTTCATTTCTTATGCAGTGTTTTGCGTGTTGCGTGTTTTTTAACGGTTTTCAGTTTGGACCATCCCATTGAAATATAGCGGAAGAATGTACGTTTCAGGTTTTTTAAAACTGACCTAAAAAAAATTTGAGCCGTTTAGACAACATCTCAGATTTTCTATTGAGGTCTATGGGGATGGTTTACAGTTGTTTTTTCATGGTTTTCAAAATCTGAAAACCACATAAAAAATGTATAAAATTCTTGCCTTGTAGATGTACCCTAAGGGTGACATGTCAGGATAAAGGGGCGCCGCCACGCCAGTTTTAAGGCGCATTAAATGAGTGTATAGTGCAACTGTATGAATGAACCTGTCACAAATCTGGTGTCTGGTATACCTTGTAAAGTATAACTGATATGCATAGCATAATGTAGGCGCATAGCATATCATTGCTAGCATATTTGATGCACCTACTTTAGGCGCAATCAAAAGTGTTGTGCCTGGCATATAATGTGCCTACAGTTCATTTATATAGAGAATAGTTGTCAACAGTTTTTTGGAGCAAAATATACCCCAA